>CAUYLG010004858.1:0-15191 GCA_963573385.1 Cacajao melanocephalus | reverse complement strand
TTAGACATGATATTAGCAGAAAGAGAAGGAGTTTGCATCATGATTTAAACTCAGTGTTGTACCTTCATACCAAACAATACTGCTGATGGAAGTATAACAAAGGCATTGCAAGGTCTGACTGCTTTGTCCAATGAGTTAGCCAACAACTCGGGGGTAAATGACCCCTTCACAGGGTGGCTAGAAAAATGGTTCAGTAAATGGAAAGCAATCATAGCCTCAATTCTCACTTCTCTCGCAGCCATAGTGGGTGTACTCATCCTTGTTGGGTGTTGTGTCCTACCATGCATCCGTGGGCTGCTGCAGAGACTCATAAAAGCAACAATTACCAAAACCTGCCTTAACTATCCCCTACCTTATTCAGAGAAGCTTCTTCTTTTAGAAAATCAAGCAGAACAACTAAGCCAAGACATGTTAAGGAAGTTGGAAGAGAAAGAGCTGTAAGGAGAATTCAAGAGGAGGAAATTATTGGATACAATGAGTTCTAAATTTCTCTTCAAAGAATCAATATGTCATTATGTTCAGTTATTTGTCCTCCATGTTAAAGTTTAACTTCCTTGTAGTTTCAGTAAACAACCTTCTCTGCTGGTTCTAATAAGTAGTTCACATCTATTCCCCTGGCTCCCACCTCTGTCCTGACTCATCCCAGGCACCTGCTTTGGTCTCCTGCTCCAGTCACCTGCTCTGGTCACCTGCTTTGACTAGGTCACCCCTGACTACCTGCTGTGACCTGCCCATAACCATCCTTCCCACCAAACCACCCACCCTGCCACTCCAGCTCTGACACCTGCTCTCTTTAAAAAATCTAGTGGGGATTAGTCTAGCTTGCGTGGTTTAACCCTAGCCAATAGGGGATTAACACAGCAATAGGGGCAACCCCCATCAGGCATAAGCATCCCTGTTCCTCCCTTGTCCAAATGTGCAGTCACTATTACTCCATCCGTGAGCCCCACCCTTCTGTAGAAGTAAACTGCCTTGCTGAGAGGATTTATCTTTGAGTGCTATTTCTTTTCAGACATGGAAATTTTACTTATAACAAAAGAAGGAGAACTAAGTAGATAAAAGCTCAGGTATCCGTAAAATGTAATATCCAAACTAGGACACTGTTGAGAAATGGAGAAAGCCACAATGATTACACTGGGACAATAGAAGGAACCTGGACTATACTGGGCAAAATAAGTCATTAGAGTCACCCTGTTAAAAGTCTGTGCTGTGGTCTGAGGTCAGACTCTGCTAGTAGTTAGAGAAAAACAATTGAAGGCTTTCCAGTGGTGTTGTTAAATGACTAGAACTTCAGGAAGCTTAGCATAGAAGTGGGTTATGGCTCGAACAGAGCAGAGGGAGACTGAGGCTAGAAAAGCCCATGAACATTTTTATGACACCAGTAAAGAAATCAGGAAAGGCCAAGCCACAATGGCAGCAATAAAAAGAGAAACCCTATATGAGAGATTATATAAAATCTTAGTTAAAGCAGTGAAGGAAGATATACAAGTTTAACACTTGTCCAAGTAGTTATAAACTTTTGAACACATCTCAAGGTAAAGGTGAGGCATGGTCAAGCAATTGCCAGCAGGAGAAACCAAGGGAAGCTCAGATTTCAGGGCCAAAGCTGTTTGTTCCATACCCCCACTTTTTTTCATACTTCCTGTTCATATGATTGCCAAGATCACAGGTGTGTGCTTCGCTCCGCAGAGAACTGGGGCCATCCACATCCTGCTTACTACCATGAAAGGCATAGGTAAGCCAAGGTTCTGTCACTAGTGGGGTAATAAAATGCCACCAACAATTGCTCCAAACACCACTTGGTGGCACCAGTACCCTGAAATGATTGCATCTTGCTCATCTTGTTCTTACATAGGAAGCTCACATAGATCAGCCAACCCTCAAGTTCAGTTTTTTCCAGGATTATTTGAGTTTGGAACTGTCACATCATCCTTTATCGCTATCCATGGAGATTCTGGTAAAGGATGAGAATGTCTTGATCTCTTATTATTTCAAGTATTCCTTTGAATGTATACTCACAAAATTTTGCATAAATATAACCATTTCTTACAGGATTTTGCCTATATTAGATTCTTTCCTTTTTGTTTAGCTTCCTCACCTACCAACACCACAATTTCCCCAACCCCTTCCAGAAAACCCATCTTAACAACATGGTATGTATCTGTCCATATTTTTTTCCATCAGATAGCCTTATACAAATGGATAGATAGAAAGACTATAGAGAGACAAATGAATACATACAAAAGTTGTTTTGATCATTGATTCATAATGTAGACTCATATGTTCTTCTGTACATGTTACTTTTCTACCTCAGCAATACCAGATGGTAATTCTTCAAAGTCAAGTAGTATTTCTCCATTTTGCTTTTCTGAGTGGCTATATTATATTCTAAGGTATAAATATACCTCAATTTATTCAACAACAGTCCCTATTGAAGGGCATTCACTTGGTTTTATTTTTGCTCCATTAAATAATGATGCTGTTCAGCACTGTTCACAATAGCAAAGACCTGGAACCAACCCAAATGCCAATCGATGATAGACTGGACAAGGAAAATGCGGCACATATACACCATGGAATACTATGCAGCCATAAGAAACTATGACTTTGTAGGGACATGGATGAATCTGGAAACCATAATTCTCAGCAAACTGACACAAGAACAGAAAATCAAATACTTCATGTTCTCACTCATAGGCGGGGGTTGAACAATGAGAATACATAGACACAGGGAGGTGAGCATCACACGCTGGGGTCTGTTGGGGGCCCAAGGGAGGGACAGCATGGGGGGGTTGTGGGGGGGTCAGGGAAGGATAACATGGGGAGAAATGCCAGATGTAGGTGACGGGGGGATGGAGGCAGCAAACCACATTGCCATGTGTGTACCTATGCAATAATCCTGCATGATCTGCACATGTACCCCAGAACGTAAAGCACAAAAATAAATAAATAAAAATAATGCTGCTGTTGTCTATATCCTTATGCAGTTGTACGGAGGTAGCATATATTTTTTAATTCACAAAATGTTGCCAGATTTACTTTCAAACACTGCTTAAAATTTCCATTTCCCTAGCAACCTATGAAAGTACTCCTTTCCTCATCTCTTCACTTGCCATGTATGGTTTTGCTTTTTACTTTTTGCCAGCTTTCTGGGTGAAAAATGATAACTCATTATTATTTTACTTTTTGTTTTTCTGACTGGTTGTGATCTTTTTTTAGCATCTTTTCAAGTTGTTGGGCCATTTTGATTTGATTCTTCACAGCATTTGCCCAAAGCAGAGATTTTTTTAAATACCTCTACTTAATAAAGAAGCTAGAATAATATTGCTAAAATATATTTTAGAAAGTAGAAAATAAGATTTAATATAGTCACTAATATCCATATGAAATATCTAACACACACTAAAAGCCCTGGAATGCCAGAAAATAATCTTGTAAGTACTATTTAATTTGAAATGTCTCCTCTGAAAATAGAATATGCCTATTTTTCTCTTCATAAGGAATTGTATCTCTCATAGTGCTTTACTTCTGATTGAACAATATATTTTGCTGTGGATTCTCAAATAGGATTAAGTATTAAATAGAACCAGTCCCACTTATTTGAGTGTCATTCCAACTACTTGCTTTAAAAAAGAAAGAAAGAATAAAAATCAGTAGGGAAAGAAATTGTATTTTTAAGCTTCTAAGATTTTATAAACAATAGAGCCCAGAGAACAAAAAAAAAAGCCATAAAATGATTTGACAGTGTCCTTTTAAGTGAACATATGTGAGTTTTATGCATCCATATGTGTTCACATATGCCCTGCATATGCACAGACAGCTGCCAGCCAGCCAGATTGTTCAATGTGTACGTTTACTGTAAAACAAGCTGAAAGTGTTTCGTCTCTTTGTTAGAGAAACAGCTCATAATTTCAAGTATACAAATGTCAGTTGTTTCTCATTTCTTTTTCTTCCAAGCCAAATGAGCTGTTGATGCTCAATTTGGCAAGAATCTAACTGAGGCTGACTATCAGCCAGCCACAGAAACCCAGCCCTGAAAGTTTGAGAAATTTTACAAGAATAAGAAGCTTTTTCCTAATGGCTCCCTAAACCATAGGAAGTTTCCTTAGAGCTTCAGCCAGTTCTCGCCCACTCAATATCCTAAAGTATAACCACTAACATTGTTCGGATACTAACGGATTAAGTTAGGGTGTGAAATGCGAATATTAAGTCCTCCCATACTTCGGCCAAAAACTCTTTATAGAGATTTTATTTGTGATAATAACCTGAGCTATGAGCCCTCAGCATCTCTTCTTTTATTTCACGTTTTATGACTGTCCTGCAGCTTAAAATGATGAAGTAACTTTTGGACCAATTTCCAGCTGAAGACTAAGCATTCAGACCAATTATATATCTGCTTCCACAATTAAGGTATTAAACCCAATTATCACTGTTATCTCTGCAGCCTGACTAGAGGAAGGAAAAGCATGTGGAAGCTGGATAGAGTGAAAGAACTTGTGCTTTGGGGAGACAGAGTCTCTGTCTGGTCCTGGATCATTCCCTGACCATATGACCTTAGGTAAGCAGCTTCACACTTCCAACTTCAGGTTCCTCATT
Source organism: Cacajao melanocephalus (assembly GCA_963573385.1). Taxonomy (NCBI): domain Eukaryota; kingdom Metazoa; phylum Chordata; class Mammalia; order Primates; family Pitheciidae; genus Cacajao; species Cacajao melanocephalus. Next base: position 10,595 of record CAUYLG010004858.1, on the reverse strand, counting down.
AGCTAGATGGAAATAATTATGCCGACTTCCTAACTCTCTGATGAAAATGAAATAAGGAAACCTATGTAAAGAAAAATGCACAGTACTGGAGATACGATAAGTGCTCAACAAATTTAAGTCTCTTTCCCTTTTTTTACATTTTTCTTTCCCTAGTTCCTGCAAAAAGAGAGACATGAGAACCAGGAATATTTCTTGATCCTGGTTCTCATATCTCTCTTTTTGCAGGAACTAGGGAGAGAATCCAAAAGTCTCTATGGGGACATAATGGAAAGGTCCCCAGTCCTAATGGCAGGGAGAAAAATGGCTGAATTCTACAAAACAAAATAATTAAAAATGTTAGTTCTTTATATCATGAACAGAGTCAGAACTGATAAGTTGTGTATATGTGTGAATATATTCATAAAAACACCCATTTATTTAGCACCTATTATATCTAACAGTACCTGACATATAATAGTAGCCACAAATATTTCTTAAATAAATGAATGGAAACCAAGTCATTAGAGTACCACCATAATTTTTTCCTAAGTGCTCAGTTTCCTGGGGTTTGCTTGTTGGTGATGACTCCTTGCTTTCCAAGGTAAATGGAAAGGAAGGAAGGGAAGGAAGAACTATAAGCTACAAGTATCCATTGTCATAACATATGCAGCCCCCAAAGAATAACTAGAATTATCTTATCCACCTTCTGGCTTATCAACACAGGCTCCTTCTGTATCTAATCACCTCTCATTCCTTCTTTCCCTTACCCCGTTCGACCGTTATGAAGTTGTCCAACATTTCCTCACAACTGAAAAATACAATTTCCATTGCTGCAAGTGTCCATGTGTTTGGGGCAAAAATGAGCCACTGCTAACAATTGTAAAGAGAGAACAGCTGTTTGCATCTGGATATGGGGTAAGAAAGAACAGCTGCTGGCAGCTGTGGCAGACAAGAAAGTGAGCAAATGAGCAGCTGTTGGTAATTCAGAATCTCACCAGCCGCATGGAATAATTGAAATCCAGAAGAAGCATGCAGGGCTTGACTTAACAGCTTTACTGCATCCTGCTCTTCATTAGATCCTGCCTGTCCTCCATTAGAGACATTCCTGTGATAGCTACAGTGAGGACTCTCAGCAGGAATATCTACCCCCACATCGCCATCCACAACCCTTGGAAGAAGCAACCCAAGAGAGGTAAAATGGCACAGGCTTTTCTTCCAGTAAGTCCATACCTATTTTTAAACAAAGAAAAAAGCCTATCATTGACAAGGGATGGGATATTAACCCACAATGGAATGATCACAAGATTGACAAAAAACAATTCTTCTTTCTGTATTATAAGATATTATAATCATTTTAATGCTGAACTCATATTTCAGAATTCCAGCAAGCCAGCATAAATATGTAATAAGTATAATTTAAACTTAAAAAAATATTTTGAAATACTTTCAGTGGTTTCAATGTCTTTTTTCATGTATATGTAATCCTATGACTGTGTATACACATAATACATTCCTCTAATTTTTTTTACTTTTAATAAAAAGAAGATAAATACATCTTTGCATCATGCATTACAAAATGTGTTGGTTTCCTTTTGGACTTCATACTAGTTCTTCTAGTCAACTGGAATTCTAGGATAAATCTAGAATAGATTGGATACAATAAATTCGAGTGACCCCAAAATATAAGTCCATCTCTCACCTTGCTTAACACAGAAGAAAAACATCTCATTACTCTCATATAGAACTCCAATTCTTTAGTTGCTGAAAGAAACTGTAGAAGACAAGAAGAAACCAACCAACTCCAATGTTATTTATTGCTAAACTATATACAATTAAATGTCCCCAAATAAAAGAATATTTAATTACATGGCAAGTTACCTGTATTTATAAAGGTGATCATTTTGAAGATGGTAATAGTGAAAATGCTTGTGACAAAACATTTATGGAAGATAATCTTCAAAGATCATTTAGACCTGAAAAGTTGAGTGCAAAATGTGCACCATAATTAACATTAAGGTTAAAAGTAGGCCTAGGGGAATTAAGCGAAAGAAATATTTTTAAATGGAGGAAGTCAAAATGAAAGAACAGAGGGGAAACTTTAAATTTCATTTCTTTTGTTATTTTTCTCATTGTGCTATTATGAAACATAAAATATCTAAATAATAATTAGATTATTATGGAAATTATGGATAAAATCCTAAACTGTGAGCACCATAAGGAAAGGGTCCTTCTTTGTTTTTGATCACCTTTTGTTTCTACTGCCTGCCACAGTGTCCAGACATTTAACAAATATTTATTAAATGAAGAAGTAAATGAACTGAGTAAACCATCTATGTTTTAAAACTGCTGTTGCAGAAGAAAGAATGAAACTACTTCTACCAATGGCATATATGTGACTGAGAAAATACTTCCTCTACTAAAAGGATCAATTAGAAACATCCCTGAAGTTGTACACTCACAGCATCTTAAAATGGAGACTACCATAGGTGAGTTATGTGGCCCAACCAGACCTAATGAACTCCCAGATTATGAATAATGAGAGACAGAGAAAATTAGCCAACTTCTAAATGTGTTCTCAACTGTAATATAGGATTCTATGACTTGAATTAAGAGAGGAGAGAGAAAGATTGATTTTTCAGAAATTAATTTCACAGCATCTGACTCTTAATTTTCCAACCAGAAAATTAAGGCCCAAGAAAAGTTCTAGTAGTTTTGTGCTCCAGGTAGATGACTTTTGTCCAAGTGAAATTGATTCGTGTAGCTATTCACAGCTCCTCTCTCAGGTCCAGGGTTTGTTCCCTGGTCTGACACTGGAAGAAGTGTTTGAACTTTAAGCAATTTGGTAAGAACACAGATGCTGTCCACCCCTGATTTTACTACCCCATATTCCTGCAACAGTAGATCCCAAGATTTAAAGACTTTCATTATGTCAGGAGCTGCCTCTGAAACAACCTTGTCTACTAAACCATTTCCTGGGAAAACTGTGATATACTCATCATTCTGGTATAAACATCTTAATACAAAGTCTGTTTTCCAGATATTTTAAAGCTTCCCCAAGCCCTGTTTGCACAAAGTGTAAATGTTCCGTGTTAACATAAGATACTCCTGCATTCTGAGTGTGGAGTAACTCAAGACCCTGACAAACTTGTATGTTATCCAAAATATGTTTGCAGATTTTTCCCTGCTGCCTATAAAACAGCATTAAAGGAAATGTCTTGCTCCATAAATAAAACTGTCAAGTATTTAAGTGACTTACACTTCATAATGATCGTCACCAAAGCTGTGAAGTGCCCTTTCTCTCCAGGGCTAGGATCACAATATACTTGGCATATTCAGCAGATATTTGAGTAACCCATTGAGAAGAGACAGTACTAAGGTTTTTTTTCTTCTCTTTTCTTTGATTCCTTGACAGCAGGAAGTCAGACGTACTGTTTTTATCAACCTTCTCTAAAGGAACCATGCCACCCACTAATCTCCAGATATAATTTCTGTATTATAAATGTAATGCTTAATTTTATGTGCTAACTTGACTGGGCCATGGGGTACCCAGATATTTTGTCAAGCATTATTCTGGGTGTTTATATAAGAGCATTTCTGAGTGAGACTAAAATTTAAATCAGTAGACTGAGTAAAGCAAATGGACCCCTATAATGTTGGTGGGCTAATCTAATCAGTTGAGGGCCTGGATAGAACAAAATGGCTAACCCTCTCCCAAGTAAGAGAGCAGTTCCTACCTATGAACTGGGCATTGGCTTTTATTCCTGTCTTTGGACTCAAACTGAAACATCATGTCTTCCTGGGTCCCAGGCCTACCAGCCTTTGAATTGGAGCTATGCCATCTGCTCTTCTGGTTTTCAGGTTCTCACACTTAGATTGGAACTAATTTGTCAGCTCTCTCAGGTCTCTAGCTTGCTGACTTATCCTGCAGATCTTGCGACCTTCCAGCCTCCATAATCAATCATGTGAGCCAATTTCTGATAATTTCTTTCTGTATAGGAAATACACACATATATATATACACATACAACCTACTGGTTCTGTTTCTATGGAAATCTTTTACTGACACAATAAGTAAGTCAGCAAATAAGATCCAGTCCATTGAAATAATCAAGTAAAACCATTCCACAATGTGTGTATGCTTCATAACTTTATGTTATCTATAATAAATACATACAATTTATGTCAGTTAATTTTTTTTTTAATTTTGAAAAAAAAAATAAATTCTTTCATGGTTACTTACAATAATGCCAGAGAGGGCTCCATATTCCAGGTAGTGGGGTACAAGAGACTGGGATTAAAAAGTATTTGGTGGGAGCAAAATACTCTACGGCTTAGACATTGAGAGAGTTTGGAATGCCCCTACCTTGGGTATTCCTACTGAATGATCCCTAAATTCTGAGTCATGTGAGTGAAGGACAAAACAGATTTTAGTAACATAGTAGACTGGGCTGAATTGTGTCCTGCCATTTCTCACTGGATGATATTGGAAGTATCTTTGAGCCTCATGTTTTCACTTGAACACAAACAACAGTAATGCCCACCCAAAGGATTGTGAAGATTAAATTATGTAGTAGGCAATAGTTCCTGTCACCCCATAAACTCATAAGTATAACTTAATTTCCTTTCCTCCCATACTTAACAAAAGTTCTGAGCAGACAGTAACCTTATTTTAAGCATCTTTATATTTCCCATAGATCTGTTCCCATTGTAGGTCTTTAAGAATATTTGTTAAGCAAAGCAACAAATAAAACCAGTAAAGTTAGAGCCATCATCCTTTTATTTCTAGCACAGAATTAATGACTGCATCTGTAAAAACAGCCCAGAACTATGCCTTCTAAAGGCGTTTTACAAAATTATGAATTCATTTTGGATGTCTTGACACATATTTCAGTTAGACATTCAACTGTATACAAGCCTAGTGCTTGGGAGAACAATCTAGACTAGAGATGTGGAGCTGGGAGTCATTGTCACCTAACTGAAATAACAGGAAGGCAATTGGGTAGAGCAAGAAGACTAATGGGCCATGTCAGGATCTTACAGAGTATCGAAGTTGAAGTCAGTCCCCAAAGGAGCATCCAGAGAAAAAGAAGAGATAAAAACAAGTGTGGTGTCACAGTAATCAAGAGACAAGAATTTCTCAAAGAGGGAATGGTCAATAATACCAAATGTTGCTGAGAAGTCTAGGAAGATGAAGTCTGAAGGAATGGAGTTGGTAGTCAGGCTTACTCACTGCGGAAGTCATTTACTTCTAACTGGTCCTTCACTCTGGTCTCACCTTCAATCCATATTCCCTGGAAGAATTATTTGTCTAAAACACCAACCTGATCCCATCTTCCTCTTCTTAAAGCTGTCCTCCTATGCTTCTCTGCTTCTCACAAAACCGTAAGTTCATAGTATTTTAGGTATAACCAAACACAACTTATTTTATTCAGAGACTGTTAGCTCTACCATCTTCCCCAAAATTGAATTTTTTGCTGAACATTTGCATATACTTCAGTCTCAGCCCTACTCCTTTCTCTTTATTCTTCAAATTCCATCTGAATGTCAGTTCCTTGCAAATATCCACTGATTCCCTCAAATTCAATTTTTCCTTTTCTGTGCATCATAGGAGTTGGTATATATGTTGAGTATGCTGCATTTGACTACACAGCACTCAACCAACATGAACAAAGACAGATAGCTACCTTGATTAATTCAAAGATCTCATATCACTAGTGTAAGTATAGGTTTACTTCTCTTTCTCCCTCTTAGATAAGAACTTTCTCCCTCTTAGATGTCATGAACAGAGCTGGAGTCTCTTTTACCTTTACAAACAAATCATAAAGCAAAGCTCCCAGTAAGGTTTGTCTCCTTGTAGGATGTTGCAAAGCTAAATAAATCATAACAAATAACAGATAGAGCTTGAAAAACAAGTTTACCTTCTATATGGATATTGAATGGCCACAAATAACTTAAATTGGAGTTCTATTGAAAAGATTCCATTTCTTATCATATTCTCACTAAAAATTAGTGGGCAAAGTTTTGTAGATCTTTCTAATTTTACCAATCACTGGGAAATTCTAATTCATAGTTATTTAAGGACTGAGTTTTTAGTGGTTCTCAGCTTTATGTCTTGCTGATTTCTTAATAATTTGACTACCTGTAACATTTTCACCAGATATTACAAGAACAGAGCAAGAAAATTCAAAGTGACTCATTATAGAAACTGTTACCAACACCTGTTAAATTTAAATAATAGCTTAAAATATGGCTTCATAATTATCTGTGATTGTTCTTTATAAATTCACCTAATTGAAAATTATAAATATCTAACATATTAATTGAGCATACATATTTCAATGCATGTTTAAATGTTTATTTTCTTAAAAACTGCAGAATTTGAAAAACCAGTTTATCTTGCTCATGAATAAAAACCTTGCAAATTTGTCTTTTGAAGGATGAGCCTTTTGAAGCATTTTATTTCGTAATGTGCTTGTCACTAAAGCTATATTTAAAGGTACAACATGACCATTAATTATTGTCCTTTGACTTAATATAAGGTAAATTTTAACTTTACTTATAGAGTGTTATAGGCTAAAACTTCACGCCAAGTCTTTAAAAACATTTTTTCCCAGAAAATTACATCAAATGTTGAGATGTTTTTCCTCAAATCCACAGGTAAGATTTTAAGGTTATACACATCATAAAATATACTCCATGAAATAAATAAGATTCACAGCTTAATTTCTATAACTCATAAAATTTTAGATAGAAATATTCCCAGAATAATGTAACTTTAATTTCATTGAAAGAAAATTAATTTATAGAATTGTAGCAAAGATTAAAAGCTAATACAGACAGAGCAGAGGGCAGAGCAAGATGGTAGAATAGAAGCCTATACTGTTTGTCCCCCTAGAAGAGCAGCAAATTTTAACTACTATCTACACACAGAAGAGCACTGTCACAAAAGCCAAAAAATAAGTGAGAAATCACAGTGCCCGGTTTCACTTTCATATCACTGAAAAAGACATTGAAGAGGGTCAGAGAGAAAGTCTTCAATTGCTTACACCACCCCTCTCCCATCCCACGGCAGTGGCTGTGTGGTGCAGAGAAAAAATCTGTGTACTTAGGGTAGGGAGAGGCAAGTGATGAGGGTACTTTACAATTAATTCAGTGCTGCCCTGTCACAATGGAGAGCAAAGCCATGCTGGACTCAGCCAGCTCCCATGCATGGAGGGAGCATTTGGACCAGGCATAGCCAAAAGAGAATTGTCTATTCCAGAGGTCAAAACTTGAGTATTTTGATGGACCTTGCCACCATGGGCTAAAGTGCTCTGGGGTCCTAGGCAAACTTGAAAGGTAGTCTAGGACATAAGGACTGCAATTTCTAGTCCTGAACTGGGCTCACAGTCAGTGGACTAGGATGGCATTTGTCCTAGGGAGGCACCAGTTGTCATGAGGAGGGCTTGCACCATCCCTCTCCCAACCCCAAGTAGTACAGCTCATAGCGATGAAGGGCAGAGCCCAGTCCTGCCAGAATTCATCATCTGCTGACTAAAGAGACCTTGGCCCCTGAATAACAGGCAGCAATACTCAGATATTATGCCATGGGCTCTGGGCTCTGGGATGTGCTGTCTTCAAGTGTGACCCAGCACATTCCCAGCTGTGGCGGCAATGGTGAAAGTCTCTTCTGTTTGAGAAAAGGAGAGGGAAAATAAAGGGGACTTTGTCTTACACCTTATATACCAACTTGGCCACTGTAAGGTAGAGCCTCATGGTCACCTCAAATAAAAAAGCATACAACACACACACACACACACACACACACACACACACACAATTAAATCATACCACCAGAGAAAATCATGTTCACTAAAAGGAAGACAGGAAAGAAGAAAAAGAAGACGAAAAGACTACAAAACAATCAGAAAACAAATAATAAAATAGCAAAAGTAAGTCCTTACTACTTATCTATAATATTTAATGTAAATAGACTAAACTTTCCAATCAAAAGACATAGAGTGGCTGAATGGATGTAAAACAAGGCCCAAAGATCTATTATTTACAAGAAACACATTTCATCCATAAAGACACACATAGACTGAAAAAAAAATGGCATGGAAAACTATATTCCATCTCACTAGAATCCAAAAAAGAGCAAGAGTACCTACATTTATTTCAGACAAAACAGATTTCAAGACAAAAACTGTAAGAAGAAACAAAGGTCATTATATAGTAATAAAGGGGTAAATTTAGCAAGAGAGTACAATGATTGTAAATACATATGCAGCCAACACTGGAGCACCCAGATCCATAAGGCAAATATTATTAAAGCTAAAGAGAGAGGTAGACCTAAATACAATAATACCTGGAAACTTCAACATCCCGCTTTCAGCATTGGACAGATCTCCCAGACAGAAAATCAACAAACAAACATCAAATTTAATCTGAACTACAGAACAAATGAATCTAATAGATATTTATGGAATATTTTATCAAAAACCTGCAGCATACACATTCTTTTCCTCAGTACATGAATCATTCTCAAGGACAGATCATATGTTAAATCACAAAACAAGTCTTAAAACATTCAAAAAATTGAAATAATATCAAGCATCTTCTGTGACCACAATGGAATAAAACTCGAAATCAGTAACAACAGGAATTTTGTAACTACACAAACACATGGAAATTAAACAATATGCTCCTGAATGACCAATGGGTCAATGAAGAAATTAAGAAGGAAATTGAAGGCCGGTATAGTGGCTCACATCTATAACCCCAGCACTTTGGGAAGCCAGGATGGGAAAACTGCTTGAGTCAGACATTTGAGACCAGCCTGAGCAACACAGCGAGACCTTGTCTATACAAATAACAAAAGAAAAAATTAGCTGGACGTGGTGGCATGTGCCTGTGGTCCCAGCTACTCAGGGGGCTGAGGCGGGAGGATCACTTGAGCCCAGAAGTTTAAAGATGGAGTGAGCCATTATCATGTCACTACACTCCAGCCTTAGTGACAGAGTGAGACCTCATCTAAAAAAAATAAAAGAAGAAAAGTTTCTGGAAACAAATGATAATGGAAATGCAACATATCAGAAGCAGTACTAGGAGGGAAATCTGTGGGATACAGCAAAAGCAGTACTAGGAGGGAAATATATAGCTGTAAGTGTCTACACCAATAAAGAAGAAAAACTTCAAACAAATAACCTAAAAACTATGTTAAGGAACTAGAAAAGCAAGAGTAAACTGAACCTAAAATTAGTAGAAAACAAGAAATAATAAATAAATAATAAAGATTAGAGAAAAAAAACAATAAATTTGAAATGAAATGAAAATAATACAAAAGAACAACAAAACGTTGGCTTTTTGAAAAGATAAACAAAATTGACAAGCTTTTAGCCAGACTAATAAAGAAAAAATGGGAGAAGATCCAAATAAATAAAATCAGAGATGAAAAAGGAGGCACTATGTGTAAACAAAATCACAAGGAAGTTTACACAGCAGCTCGGCAGAGCCTGCAGCAGTTCAGCAAGGCCTCTGCAGGCAGGCTGTGACTAGACTCCCTCCTTGCTGCGCAGGGCATCTCTGAAAAAAAGGCAGCAGCCCATCAGGGACTTATAAATAAAGCCCCACCTTCCCAGAATAAAGCACCTGGCAAAAGGGACAGTTTTGAGCTCCACTTCAGCAGACTTAAACAACCCTGCCCAGTAGCTCTGCAGGGAGCAACGGAGCTCCCAGCACAGCAATTGAGCTCTGATAAGGGACAGACTGCCTACCCAAGTGGCTCCCTGACCCCTGCAAATCCAAAGAGACAACTCATACAGGAGAGCTCTGGCTGACACCTGGCAGATACCTTTCGGGGACAAAGCTACCAGGGAAAGGAACAGGAAGCAATCCTTGCTATTCTGCAGCCCCCATGGGTGATTCTCAGGCAGGCAGTCTAGAGTGGATCTCTAGCACTCCTGCAGCAGAGGAGCCTGACTGTTAGAAGGAAAACTAAAAAACAGAAATAAATAGCTTCAATATCAACAGAAAAGGCATCCACTCAGAGACCCCATCTGAAAGTCACCAACTTCAAAGACCAAAGGTAGATAAATCCATGAACATGGGAAGAAATCAGTGCAAAAAGGCTGAAATCACCAAAAACAAGAATGCCTCTTCTCCTCCAAGAGATCACAACTCCTGACCAGCAAGGGAACAAAACTGGATGGAAAATGAGTTTGATGAATTGACAGAACCAGGCTTCAAAAGGTGGGTAATAACAAACTTTTCTGAGCTAAAGGAGCATGTTCTAACCCAATGAGAAGAAACTAAGAACCTTGAATAAATGTTAGATGAAATGCTAACTAGAATAACCAGCTTAGAGAAGAACATAAACCACTTGATGGAGCTGAAAAACACAGCAGGAGAACTTCACAAAGCACATAGAAGTTTCAATAGCTGAATCAATCAAGCAGAAGAAAGGCTATCAGAGATTGAAGATCAACTCAATGAAATAAAATGAGAAGGCAAGATTAGAGAAAAATCTTAGAGTGAAAAAAAATGAACAAAGCCTCCAAGAAAAATGGGATTATATGAAAAGACCTAATATTTGTTTGATTGGTATAGCTGAATATGACAGAGAGAATGACGCAGAT
>CAUYLG010004857.1:0-27549 GCA_963573385.1 Cacajao melanocephalus | reverse complement strand
ACTGGACCCCTACCTGTCACCTTACACTAAAATTAACTCCAGATGGATTAAAGATTTAAACATAAAACCTAACACCATAAAAACACTAGAAGAAAACGTAGGCAAAACCATCCAGGACATAGGCATAGGTAAGGACTTCATGACTAAAACACCAAAAGCAATGGCAATAAATGCCAAGATAGACAAACGGGATCTAATTAAAATTCAGAGCTTCTGTAAAGCAAAAGAAACCATCATTAGAGCGAATCGGCATCCAACAGAATGGGAAAAAGATTTTTGCAATCTACCCATCTGACAAAGGGCTAATAACCAGAATCTACAAGGAACTAAAACAGATATACAAGAAAAATCCAAACAACCCCATTCAAAAGTGGCCAAAGGATATGAACAGACACTTTTCAAAAGAAGACATATATGAGGCCAACAAACGTATGAAAAAATGCTCATCATCACTGGTCATTAGATAAATGTAAATCAAAGCTATATTGAGAGATCATCTCACACCAGTTAGAATGGTGACCATTAAAAAATCTGGAGACAACAGATGCTGGAGAGGATGTGGAGGAATAGAAACAGTCTTACACAGTTGGTGGGAGTGTAAATTAGTTCAACCGTTGTGGAAGACAGTGTGGCAATTTCTCAAGGATCTAGAAATAGAAATTCCATTTGGCCCAGCAATCCCATTACTGGGTATATACCCAAAGAACTAAAAATTGTTCTACTATAAAGACACATGCACATGTATGTTCATTGCAGCCCTGTGTACAATAGCAAAGACCAGGAACCAACCCAAATGCCCCTCAATGATAGACTGGACAAAGAAAATGTGGTACATATACACCATGGAATACTACACAGCCATAAAAAATGATGAGTTTATGCCCTTTGTAGGGACTTGGATGAATCTGGAAACCATATTCTCAGCAAACTGACACAAGAACAGAAAGCCAAACACCGCATATTCTCAGTCACAGATGGGTGTTGAACAATGAGAACACGTGGACTCAGGGAGAGGAGCATCACACCCTTGGGGAGTTGGTGGGGGTAGGGGAGAGACAGTGGGGGGTGGGGAGGGAGAGGAGGGTGGGGAGAGATAACATGGGGAGAAATGCCAGATATAGTATGCACCTAAAGTTAAATAAATAAATTTAAAACAAAAAGGCTAGGGTGGGAGGGTCAGTTTTTTCATCGGCTACGTAAATGACATGTCTGGTCAAACCAATCCCCTAAGCCCTATGGAAATCAGGCACCACCTCCTCTAGCCTCCACATATAAGCAGCCACTTTTCCGCTGCACACAGGGTTTTCTCTTTGTTCAAATCCCGCCCCCGCCGTGTCTGTACAGGGGAGTTGTTTTCTTCTTCCTTCCTTCTTTCTTGCCTATTAAACTTTTCATTCCTTAAAACCACTCCACGTGTGCCCATGTCAATAATCCTGTCAGTGTGAGACCAAGGACTCTGGTGTTCTTCCAGTCATTGGAGCCATATCAGTAGCATGATTGGACCGAAAGGTTTAAACAATCACTTTCACTTCTGTGTCGTGGACAGACTGCAAGCAGAAAGGGATGGGGTGGGAGTTGTAGGGAGACCAGTTAAAAGACTTTTCAGCTTTTTTCAAGAGAGCCCCAAACTAGAAATGACCTGGGTGTCTATTAATAGGTGACTGGATTTTCAAACTGTGATATATCCACGTGGTAGAATTCTACTCAGCAACAAAAAGAAATGAACTCAGACATACGCAGGGCAAGGACAGGTCTCAACATCATGCTGAATAAAGGAGCCCCACACAAAAGGGAGAAGACCGTATGATCCCGTGGGTACGAAGTTCCCAGACTGGCGAAATGGACCTATGGAGTTGGGGAGGCTGTTCCTTGACTATGAAGGGGCACCAGGGAGCTTCCAAGGGTGACTGGAACATTCTAGATCTTGATGAGCAGTCGTTGAAATTGATTACATGGGGCACTTAACATCTATGCCTTTCACTGTGTATGCCTGTGTATAAATGCACATATACATGCGCGCACACACACACACACACACACACACAGACACACACACAATTTCTATGTATAAAAGACTATACTAAACTCCAGAGAGAGAGCAAAGTAGCTCATTCTTGGGCAATTGGTGTAAAATTGCTAAGAATGGTTAGTGTGTCAGATTTCAGTCAAGTTCTTCATCTGAGAGTTAGAACAAAACAGTGAAGTTGGTCTGGGAAGAGTTGTTTGAGGGGCATGAACAGAACAAGGAGGATGGGTGAGGAAGAGCAGGAAGCAAACCTCACTGAGCTCCCTGGAACCAGATATCAGCCCTGTGTGGGGCACGCTGCCATAGCATAGCAGGGACCTACTGAATGAACAACACCACGTGAGATCCACGCACAGTCAATCACACCAGAAAGTCCCTCGGTCAGTGGCTGGGTTTCCGGAACACCCCGGCGCCCCTTTCTCGCTTTGCTGTCCCCCGCCGTCGCTCTCAAATGGGCTGAGCTAGTAAGTTTCTAGAATAGAGTAGCAATTGACAGCCTGAGGATCATTATGATGTCTTGACACTGTTTCTTTCTTGAATTTCACACTAGTAGTAGCACTAAAAGTGCTGATGTGTGTGTGTGTGTGTGTGTGTGTGTGCGTGCACGCATGCACATATGTTTAGAAGCATCTAAAAACACATTCTTACAGATCTGCAGTAATTTCCGCAGCTGTTGCAAATTCTCTGCCAAGACTCGGTTCAGGTGACATTGGCAACGAGGTATAATGGTCACCAAAAGTTCCCTGGGACTGCTTGCGCTGAGAGGCTGGCCCTGTCAAAATCTCTCCTCCCACAGTGTAATTTACTTGTCATTGTTTCTTCAGCGATGCTGAGAATGTAAAAAGGCAAGCAAAAAATAAAGAGAGAAAGCATGTTGTCAAGGAAACAGCATTTTTTCCAGAAGCAGTAAGTCTTTTTGAAGTCTTAGGGACCCACACATGACAGGGCAGGGCTGTGAAAAGTCCCTGAGGCAGGCTGACTGGGAGGGAGAGTCTGCTGGGTGGGACCGTCCTTTGCCTCTTAGCTGGTAGATTCTCCTTGGGCTAATTTCCTCCCAAACCATTTTCACTCCTGTGCCCAGTTTCATGTGTTCTCTTAATTACCTTTCTATTATTGAGAAAGGTTAGATTCCCCCGGCTCTTGTCTCAACTCACCACATGTCCATCTTGGAGACGGGAATGTCCAGAGAATGCTGTCACTTCTCAAAGTTAAAGTCACCAAGGGCTCTGAATAAAGGTGGCAAGGATCTTCGAAACAGTAATGCTTCATTGTAAGACTCTAAAAAGGCAACAACCAGATGTGCCTACAAATGTGTCCCCACCCAACCAAGAACCTGACAGTAAACCTGACGGTGTTCTAGGTCCAGAAGGTGTCGCCGAGTAGACCACAACGTCTCCATGAATTATTGCATTGTCGCATTTCTAAAATATCAAACCCACGCACATCGCATCAGTCACTGTCTCCTAAATACGAGCAGAAATCTGACCATCCAGGGAGAAGCCATTTTTTACGGACTCGACATCTCAGCGTCCAACCTTGAAGCGTTACGAGCTGTAAACATGACATACAGCTGCCGCAAAAGGAAAGATGGATACAAATCAGACGAGGAGGAAGAGGAAGAAGGGAAAGGCACTTTGCTGTCCCTCAGAAACCTCCATGCTCTCCGTCAGCTCAGTGTTGGCGTCCAGCGGGATGGCTGGAAGGACAGGGGCAGAATGCTTCTGCAGCATGTTCCAACGGCCCGAGACTGGAGGCCTTGCATCCCGGAGCGCAGTCCCTCAACCTCAGCACTACTGACGTTGGGGATGGATGAATCTTTGCTGTGGTGGGCTGCCCTGTGTTTGCTGGGGTGTGTTGCAGCATCCTGGCCTCCACCCACTAGATGACAGCAGCACCCCCACTCCCCAGTAGTGGCAACCAAAAATGCCTCCAGACACTGCCACATTCCTTTAGGCAAGGGCTGGGGGAAATATCCCCTCCGAATTAAGAACAACTTGGGAGTTAAAAGGGAGCCTGGGTGCGATGGCTCATGCTTGTAATCCTAGCACCTTGGAAGGCCGCGGTGGTGCTTGTAATCCCAGCTACTCAGGAGGCTGAGGCAGGAGAATCGCTTGAACCTGCGAGGCAGAGGTGAGCAGAGATTGCACTACTGCACTCCAGCCTGGGCAACAGAGCGAGACTTCATCTCAAAATAAAAGAAAAAGGAACCTTAGTTCAGCATTACTCTTGAAGCCTGGGTCCCTCTCCCAGCATCCTTTCAGATGGCCAACAGGCTCTGCTCACACTTTTTGAAGACATTTTTATTTTTAAGAAAGCCTGTTTCTTGGGCTGCTCATTTCTACTTGTTAAGAAAGCCTTCCTCTTATCCCCTTCCTTCCCCTCCCCTCCTTTCCTCTTCTTCCCTTTCCCCTTCCTTCCTTCCTTCCTTCCTTCCTTCCTTCCTTCCTTCCCTCCCTCCCTCCCTCCCCCACCTTCTTCCTTTTTTTGTGTGTGTGTTTTTTGAGGCAGGATCTTACTCTGTCACTCAGGCTGGAGTTCAGAGGCATGATCACAGCTCACTGCAGCCTTGAACTCCCGGGCTCAAGCGATACTCCTGCCTCAGCCTCCCAAGTAGCTGGGACTACAGGCATGCACTATCATGCTTAGCCAGTTTTTAAGATTTTTTGTAAAGGTGGAGTCTCACTATGTTGCCCAGGCGGGTCATAAATCCCCCGGGCTCAAGCTATCTTCCCGCCTTGGCCTCCCAAAGTGCTGGGATTACAGGCGTGAGCTGCCACACTGTCAAAAAGTGTTTCTTTAATTCAACTGAACTCTTCTTCCTTGGACTGTTTCCCACAGCTGTTTTCCTTCCTTCATCACAGCCCTTTTAATATGAGAGTTCGGCCATTCTATCTCCCACGAGAAGAGACATAACAACGGAAAGAAAGATGTTCATGGGAGACAGAGGTCTGGGCAGGAGATTAAGCCAGAATGCAGAAATGTACATATCATCATGCATGGGACATGGAAGGCCCCAAAGATTCTACCTGCCTATGCCGTCAACGTGCTCCTAGAAAATCCGCTGCACCCGCTGGACGCCCGCTGCCCTTCTTCCTCTCACTGGAGATCTTCCCCGGAGCTGCGGGGGCCCTGCCTCCCCCACGTTTCATTCTGCCCCATTCCAAGTTCACAAACTCGGCCAGTTCTGTGATCTGATAAAACCTCTCGCCGCTTTTCAAGATGAAAGCAGCTGAGAATGCCTTTCCCTTAGGTCTCTCCATTTGAAAGGATTACTTGAGAACAGTGATGGCTTCATCCTCGGGCACTGGCAAACGTGTACCAGCTCTCTGAAAGGTGGGAAACCAAAGCCCAGCTCTACGGTGTTTGCTGGTTTCTGTGGTGCAAATGCTCATCAGTCTAAGCTACTGCAGAAGGACTCTGAACTGGAGTTGCAAGAGATGAGAGGAACATCTCGGTAGTATTTTTACCATTTAGATACAATAAATATGAATGAACTCAAGAACACAGATCACAGCAACATAGAATGTAATCACCAGGAGCCAATGAGCTCCGAGTGTTTATTATCTTTGTTTTTAACTTTGTTTAACTCTATTATTATATACATTTATTACTTTTGTTTATATAATTTCTATTATATGAAAGCATAATGACAATGAAATACATTGTGCTTGTATATAATATCATCTCTGACGGTGGCTGTGTTTAAACCCACTCGCTCCATTCCTGGACAGTTTCCCACGGGGCTCTGAAGAGCCAGTTCCACAGAGGTCCATACGCCATTGCTCTGGTTCACAGAAATGTATTTAACAAACGCCTGGACAAAGTTTCCTCTTGGCAGGCTCTGCTGTAAACACTTTATCCTGATCTTTATAACAACTGCATTTTACAAGCAGGGATACTGAGGCATGGAGAGGTAGGAAGCTTGACAACCACCACAGAGTTATGGAATGCTGGAGCAAGGACACAAACCCAGGAAGCCCAGGGGGTGTGCTGCAGTAACTGCGAGGTATGGGAGAATCTTCTGGAGCCCTGGAGCCCCTCAGAGACTCACAGGTGATTACCCAGGGGCTCCATGGCCCCTTAGGCTGCTTGTCTTCTGCCTCTTGAGCAAGATTCCTTCCTTCCTTCTCTCCTCCCTCCTCCGCTCCACTCCCCTCCCTGCCTCCCACCTCCCCTACCTTCTTTCTCTCTTTCTTGTTTTGAGACAGGGTCTCTGCTGCCCAGGCCGTAGTGCAGTGGCATAATCACAGCTCGCTGCAACCACAAACTCCTGGACTCAAGTGATCTCCTACCTCAGACTCCCAAGCAGCAGGGACTACAGGTGTGTGCTACCATGCCTGGCTAATCTTTTAATTTTTATTTTTAGCAGAGATGGGGTCTTGCTCTATTGCCCAGGCTGCTCTCCAACTCCTGCCCAGGCCTGCTGGGCTCAAGTGATGCTCCTGCCTCAACCTCCCAAAGTGCCAGAATCACAAGCATGAGCCACCGCGCATGGCCAGCAAGCATTCTTTATTTCATTTTTGGCTCTTACTCACATACTCACCCATCTGCCCACTCATCCAGCGATGTGCTGGGCTCTTGCTCTGTGCAAGGCTTGGTGCTGGGAGATGAGCATCCGTGGGGGACTCACGGGCATGAGGGGAGAGGGGACTCTGTGGGTGGCTCAAGGTGTGGAGCTGAGGCTTTGGGAAGAGGGTGCTTGATACTGAAGAGGCAGAAGAAGGAGACAAAGGGCGCTCACACGTGAAACCTTCCACGTGCTCCAGGCTTCGGCAAGGGCTTTTCAGCAGCTTTGCAAGGGCTGGTGTGGTCTTACACTCACTTCCTCACGAGGAAACAGGGGCTCCACCAGGTCAAGCAGAGTGCCTCCAGCTCCGCAGCTGGGAACCAGGGACCACCAAGCCCCACTCCCCTTCCTCTGAAGGAGGCCAAGGCGGCTCAACACAGTTCCGCATCTGGCACCAAACCATGGAGGCCACGTGGGAGGTTCTGAGCATCTCTTTTTGGGAAAGCAGGATTCGGAATCCAGTTCCAGAATCCACCTGCTGGCGGCGGGTGGGGGGTGCCTGCGCTTTGACACTCACTGCCTGTACGGCTCGGAGCCATGAACCGGACGCTGTCAGGCCTCAGCTTCCTCATCCACAGGGCGGCAGGTAGTGAGCGTGCTTATGGTGATGAGGCAGATTCTAGGGGGTGATGCTGGAAAAGCACTTGGCCCGGGGCTGGGGACGTGCAAGTGCCCTTGAAGGTTTCCTGCTCTCCCTGGACAGCAGAGAGGTGAAGAGCTGTGGTCCCAAAGCCATTGGCCTGGTGGACATCCTGTCCCAATTCCTGATATGTGTGCAACCTCAGTCACGCTCCACAGCCTTCCTGTGCCTTGTTTTCTACAATGAATAAACAGCATTAGGGCCGTAGAAGGGATTAAATGACCTAACGCAGGCTGAGTGAGTCACGCCCAGCACCCGCGCAATCTCAGAAGGGGTCACAGCGGCTGCCATGACTAGGCTGGTGGAAATACAGACTGGACTCCAGCAATGATACATTTGGGCATCTGGATGTTTCATCAGGATAAAAGCAGAACGGACCATGCACAGGCCTGGATTCCGTGAGCAACTCACACGCACCTGCTCATTCTGTCTTCAGTTCACACTGATTAAACACCCACTATGAGCCAGAGACCGTGCGAGGACCTGGGAACAGTGTGAGGAGCTGGGGAACAACAGAGGCTCCATCCCCACCCTCTCTGAGCTGACAGGGAAACTCTATTCACAAACCCTTTCCAAGCGGCTGGATCCTTTTTGGTGAATGACGGGCCGGAAGATGATCCAGGACTTTGCGCTCTTCCTGCTCAGATAATTTCTAAGGACTGCGGCAAGGCTTCGTGGCTTCTCCCTCTGAGGTTCTGTGTCCCCTCACACCAGCGTGGCCCCAGGGGGAGGCTGTTCAGGTCTCACAGTCACACTCCTGATTGGGATGATACATCTATAACCTAAATGCTAATAAGTGGGAAACCTGAGAATTCCCAAAATTCAGCTGTGACGCGGTCCTCACAGAGGAGAGCTGTTCTTTCCCTTCAGTCATAAGAAAGCCCCAGGGTGCTTCGGTAACTGGGGCTGCAGCCTCAGAAAAGGGGGGGCAGCCAGCACCCCAGCTCCTGCATGGGCTGGCCTTGCCCGGGGACTGGGCGGTGTCACTACCTCGCAACCCTGCGGTAGCTGGCGGAGACCTCTGATGTAAAGCTGTTAACTATCTCAGACTCCTGGCACAACCTTAGAGGCTCACTGCTGTCTACTTTAGCTTAAGAAATACAGAGGTTTTAGATTCAGTGAGGAAGGTCCACGTAGAATAATCACAGAAGCAAAATGTATGAAATTGACTGGGCCCTACGGTCCATGAATTCAAGGAGAAAGGTCAAAGAGATTTCATCTTTCTTTGTGAGGCAGGACCTCACTTTGTTGCCTGAGCAACAGTGGCTCAGTCATATCTCACTGCAGTGCAGTGGCTCAGTCACATCTCACCGCAGCCTTGAGTTCCTGGCCTCGAGCAATCGTCGTGCCTCAGCTTCCAGAGTAGCTGGGACCACGGGCACGCACCATCACACCCAGCTAATTTTTAAGTTATCTGTAGAGATGCTTTCCCACTACATTGCCCAGGCTGGTCTCAAACTCTTGAGCTCAAACAATCTTCCCACATCAGCCTCCCAAACTGCTGAGATTACAGGCATGAGCCACCATGCCTGGTCAAAAATGAGATTTCCCCCGCCATGATTTACTGCCAAAATTGTCCTCATTCCTCAAAGAATCATTTTTACATGTGAGGCACTGTGGTAATCGCCCAATCTATATTAATTCTGAGTGTTCTCACCATATTCACATGGGATGGATACTGTTGGCATCACCACCATTCCCATTATCTGGAGGAGGAAACTGAAGCTCAGTGTAGTTAAGAAGTTGGCTCAAGGTCACATTGCAGATAAGCCCCAGAGCTGGGCCTGGGTCCGCCTCGGCTGAGGGTTGGCAATTCCTCTAAAGGGCCAGAGAGTAAATGGTTTTGGTTTCTCCGGCCACGCAGTCTCTTGCAACTGCTCAACTCTGCCACTGGAGTGTGAAGGCAGCCGTGGCCAAAATATAAACAAAGGAACATGATGGGGCTCTGATAAACTTTATCAATAGACATTGCAGTGTGAATTTGGTATGATTTGCACTTGTCACAAAATACTTTTTATTTGTTTTCCCAATGGTTTTAAAATATAAAAACTACAGGCCATCTCCCTGGCTATGCAAAAGCAGGCAACCTGCCAGACTGGGCCTGTGCGCTGTAGTTTGCCAACCCCTACTCTTTTCTTTCTTTAACTTTTAAGTTCAGGGGTAAAAGTGCAAGTTTGTTACATAGGTAAACCTGTGTCATGAGGGTTTGTTGCACAGAATATTTCACCCCCCCCCCAGGTATTAAGCCTAGTATCCATTAGTTGTTTTTCCTGATCCTCTCCCTCCTCCCACCCTCCACCCTCTGAAACGCCCAAGTATCTGCTGTTCCCCTCTAGGTGTCCATGTGTTCTCATCATTTAGCTCCCACTTATAGGTGAGAACGTGCAGTGCTTGTTTTTTTGTTCCTGCTTTAGTTTGCTAAGGATAATGGGTTCTAGCTCCATCCATGTCCTTCCAAAGACATGATGTCATTCTTACCCACTCCTACTCTTAGGCCACCTATATGTATGTCGATCCTGAATGACTTGGTTTGACTTGTCCAGCGTTGTCATAGGCCAGCCTTATGAGGTCTCTCTCTTAACTTTTTATGATGAAAATTTGCAAATGCACACAAAAGAGGAGAGAATGGTGCCATACATCCTTAACGTACTGGCCCCCAACCATGACAGGTAGGCAGCATTGTGAGACCTGTTAGCATAAGTCGGGAGTGTTGTGTAGACAGGATTCAACCAGCAGATGTGTCTGAGTTCTAGTAACGTCTCTCTGGCATGCAAATAATTTAGGAGGCTTATGTGCCCTTGCTGTGACTCCGATAATGCTGCATTGAGAAGGACTGAAGCCTGGAGCATTGTCTTTTCACCTTCCAGTGAGCTACAAGATGGGACAGGTGCCGTCTTAAAACAACAAAATGCCTAAGCACTTTCCCAGTTCGATTAGAAGCAGAGGCTGGATAGGATTTAAATACTCTCCACTCTACCCATGGGATAAAAAGAAAGCCCGAGATAAGAGTCCAGCCAACACAATTCCTCCTGTTCTTTGGGCCAACGCTCTGGGATGGAATTCCTTCCTGAAAGGAGGCCATCCTGACCCCCACTCCTCTGCTCAGCCTCGATGGCCTCCTGATGCTAAAAAGAGGCAGAAGTGAGCCTTGCTGGCTTGCCACAATGATTTATTTTGTTTAAGAACTATAAGTGCTTAGAGATTAAAAAAAAATTTTTAAAAACAACAATCAGTGTTTTTCAATAAACAGCTGATGGCTAAATTGAAGATGGAAATGCAGTCACAATCATCTCAAATGAGCATTCATTAAGCGTCTATCCGCATGTGGGATGGGCTTTAGAGGAAATGATGCATTGACCTACTTTTTTCCAATAGAGATCCTTCACCTGTTTGGGTTTTGGTAGAGTTTGCAAACTGTTACAACTTTAAAAATAAGTGCTCACAGGCTTAGGGACTTGAGCTTGTAGGACTACGGAATGGCTTGAAGTCCTAGTAAGAAAACGCCTTTGTCTTGTTATGCCACCATGTTCTTCTCCGGATAAAGCATGGCTGTTAAGAACACGCGTTCTCATCCAATTTTCATCATGGAGAGACCAAGACCAAGTTTCATTCTACAGGGACTTATCAATAAGATGGTGCCTGCCCATCCTAATACACTCTATTAGTTGTCTCAATTCTTATCCCATTCTGGAGCCTGGACAGGGCGTTTGCAGTGCCCTTCTGGAGGAGGGGGTGTCTGATTCTTCATCTCTGGGCTGAGCTTTAGCTAACAGAATGCAATGGAAATGATCCTTCTGCTTCCAAGCTTTGGCCTCATGCGGGACGGTGCGGGGGGGGGGGGCCTCTGCTTATTCCTTTCTTCTCTGCTATTGCTACAAGGAAGACATTCTCAGGCTAGCTTGGTGGCCCAGGATGAAGCTGAGATATTTACAGTGCAGGATGCATCTACCCCACTGATGTGTGAGTGAGTCCAGCCACGATTAGCAGCAAGACTAGCAGAATTCCCAGACCAGCCCACGCCAAATCGGCCAGCCCATTCCCTCTCCCGGGCAACCTTCACAATAGAGAGAAATCACAAATGAATGTTATCGTAGGCCACGGAGTTTAGGGGTGGTCTGTTACACAGCGGTAGCTAACTAATACATCAACTCACCTTAAATCAAAACTACAAGCAGAAAGCTATTTTTTTCCTGGAAAAAAATAATTGTGATATATTCTAAATCCAAGTGAAAGTGAGATTTTATTTTATGTACAGATTTGGTTTATGAGTATTTATGTGGATAATTGAGGCTATCCTATGGAATGCGGGAAGTTTAATAACATTCTTCGCTTAGGAAATATAGTAGGCAAATATAAATATCCAACGCTGCTCAAATCTAGCTGTGCAATACGTTTATCTGAAGATCCCTCATGTGTGCCCGACTGCCACGGATCAAACATTTACTGGGCAGGGAGTGAGGCCCAAATATTTTCTGCAAAACTCCCTAAATGTCTGCTTGCCTCATGCAGCTAAGGCTGAGAAACACTGGGCTCCAGGATGCTAAGATCTAAATAGTTAAAATGTAGCAGAGATTTTAGCAGATTCTGTGTGTGTGTGTGTTTTTTTTTTCTAACACTAAATGCATTTCCCAGTCCCCATCAATATCAGATCAGACAGGAGGCTTTTTTCTAGATGACTTTATGATGTAGACAGGAAATGCTGTACTTCCAGGCTGGAGGCAGCTGCAAGCCACGTGAGAAATGTTCTTTTCTTCACCCTTTCTCTCCCATTACAATCTCCCAGACGCATTAAGCCCCGTCCTGTGGCCTTGCTTGATTTTACATCGTACGGGCTTTGAAATGTGACGACGTCTCCCCAGCCTTTCTCTCCGCATGGCCACGTGCACGCCACAACCCTCTCCTCACTTTGCCAGGAAGGATACCAACTCAGAGTTGCTGCTGAACCCCTATCTTGTGGACACAGGCATCAGACATTGCTGTTTTCATTCCAAGTGAATTAATCCCACGGACAGCCTTTTCTGATGGTAGCCTGCCAGTGACAGGGAACTCAGAGGAGAACACAGTGTGATCAGAGACCGGCTCTCAAGGGAAGTTCGCCCCTTGCTGCCCACCAAGAGGAAAGCAGGAACTCAGCTGCTAGCTCACGTCCTGGGGCCCAGAAGATGGCTTGATTTAATGTCTGGACAAAGTCAGAGCAAAAGTCACCGGTAAAGCAGACACAGAAAGGTCTGGCTCCCGAGCCGCTGGTGGAAGTGGATGGGGACAGCAAACCACCTACCTCGCTGGGTCAATCCCAACCTGGTCACTTGCCAGCTGTGCTGTCCTGGGAGGCAGGGCGTCAGCTTCCTCATCTGTAAAAGGGGTGGCCCAGGGTCTGCCTCGTACAGGATTGCTGGGAGGCTTCTATGAAGTTACACATAGAACCCTGATGCCAGTGCTCCCATTATATTCACTCTACACAGATTAAGGGGCCAGCAAATATTGAGATAGACATTTGAAAGAACTGGAAAGAAATTCAATGACAAAAGAGATGG
This sequence comes from Cacajao melanocephalus, assembly GCA_963573385.1. NCBI lineage: Eukaryota > Metazoa > Chordata > Mammalia > Primates > Pitheciidae > Cacajao > Cacajao melanocephalus. The sequence continues at coordinate 14,782 of CAUYLG010004857.1, read as the reverse complement.
GACTTCACTACATGATCTCTCTTTTTCTCCTACTTTTTGTCCTCCCCCAAATAAAGTGGTCTTCAGTATAAACTTAAACCTGATTTTTTTTAAATTGAGATATAATTCACATACCATGTAACTTACCATTTAAAAGCATATTTAGTGTGAATTCATATATATTCACAAAGTTGTGCAACCCTCTCTATTATCTAATTCCAGAACATTTTTTATTGCCTCAAAGTGCAAACGCGCGCCAGTCAGCGTCCCTCCCTATGCCTTCCCCCACCTGCACCTGCAACTGCGAATCTGTTCTCTGGTTCTGAGAACTTGACCAGTCTGGAGAGTTTGTACAAATGGAATTATGTCCAAACCGAATGGAAACAAGTACCACAGGGGACCTTTTGTGTGTAAGCCTGTCATTTTATAGAAGGAAAAAAAATTGCAGATAACTTCCTAAATGCCTAAGAAATGACCTTTTGAGTTGGGGGCGGGGTCTCATCTTCTGGCTGTTACCTGATCTCCTCACCTGCTAGCAGGTGCTTGCATGAAATTCTGGAAATGGGGCTCCTGCGGTGGAAGCCTTGCTGTGCTCCCAGCCACAGACCTTCTGCAGAATCGCTGCCACATCCTTACATCCCCACCCGTGTTCCCTTCCACTTGCAGCCTCGGTACTGGATCCTATGCTCTGTGGGGAGGAATGGTCGGGTAATTCGTTGTCCTGGGCAAAGAAGTATTCCAAAAGGGGCACTGTCAGAAATGTGTGACAACTTCTCACACACAGTAAAACCGAGACACCGATAATTCCCGTGGCTTCACGCCAAGCTACGGTTTTTAAGAAAGGGGCAGGTTATTTCCGAGACATACTATGTGGCACCAATTTGTGCAGCTTGCCACTGTGACGTTTTCAACAGACCACTGCTCAAAGAAGAGACATATTCATAATTCCAGAATTCATAGCAAAAATAAAGGATTGCATGGAATGGCACAAACGGGCTATGTTGTAATTTCTTCTCCCGGGATGTCAGAATTTTCTCCGCTTCAGTGAGTGTTCTCATCGGGCATTCTAATCACCATGACAAATATCAAAACATGACCGCTGCTGTTGCTGCAGTCTTACTTAAGGAAATGCGTCTGGATATAAAACATGGTGTTCTGCTGCTTTGCTGCAAGACAAATTGCGTCTTATTGAAGTTGCCCCTTTGGCAGTTGGCAAACGGTTTCTATAAGCCAATGACATCCCTAGGTGTGATTTTTTCTGGAGTTTCACAGTGTGCGCTAAAGGCAGCGAGGCCTTTGAGCAACAACTGAGGAAGCTGGGGTACTGCATATCCAGAACAACTGAGGAAGCTGGGGTACTGCGTATCCAGAACAACTGAGGAAGCTGCGGTACTGCGTATCCAGAACAACTGAGGAAGCTGGGGTACTGTGTATCTAGGAACATAGACCTCCTGCAAACGGTGGGCCCAGCGTGCCTGTGGTTCCCCTCCTAAAGAAAACCTGCCAGACCAGAGGTTCTGAAAGTGCCTCCTGGACCAGCAGCACCTGCATCACTGGGAACTACTTACAGTGCAGATTCTCAGGTCTTCCAGGCTTGCCACACCAGATGGTCTTGGGTGGGACTCAGTAACCTGGGCAGATTAAGACCTTCAGATGTGAATGCTTCCCTTCCTCAAGTTTAAGAACCATAGTTCTGGAATTGTACAACTGGCTGAATCATCAATGCCAGGAATTTGTGTAACAGAGACCTAAGATCACAATAAAGTAGTTTGTTATCAGGAGCAACAGGCATTTTCAAGATGACATGGCATGCAGTGGGTGACTGGTGACCCCCAAACATACGTTGACATTCAGGAAACAGCCAATGTGACCCACTTTGGAGAAATGATTATGCAGATGTAACTAAGTTAGGCATCCTGTGATGAGAACATCACAGACTCTCTAGGTGGGTCCTTAATCCAGTAACGAGTGTCCTTACTGGAAACACGAAGGAGAAGCTGGGAGCAGAAGACACATGAAGATGAAGATGGAGGCTGGAGTGAGGATGAAGACGGAGGCTGGGGTGAGGAGGAAGACGGAGGCTGGGGTGAGGACGGAGACGGAGGCTGGGGTGAGGACGGAGACAGAGGCTGGGGTGAGGAGGAAGACGGAGGCTGGGGTGAGGACGAAGACGGAGGCTGGGGTGAGGAGGAAGACAGAGGCTGGGGTGAGGATGAAGACGGAGGCTAGAGTGACGGTGAAGGCAGAGGCTGGCTTGAAGGTGCAGACGGAAGCTACACTCTCTGTCTTCATAGGTCCCTGGCTACACTACTAGGTAGCATTTTACAACTAACGGTGTATTTGATGAAAAACCCTGTTCCCAGGGTCACTGTATGCAAAGGAGCTGGGACTACACCTGAAACCAGGAGGTTGAGGCGGCAGTGAGCCATGCACTTCAGCCTGGGCAACAGAGTGTGATCCTGTCTCAAAAAAAAAAAAAAAACCATGCTGTATGACCGTATGACATTACTTGTTTTGTGCACTCATGCTTATATATATGATCTGAGTCATAAAGTAAAACGTGTCTCTGTGTATGATCAAAAATGAGAAAACTTGCCTTAAATACTGTCTTTATTATCTGAGATGCCAGAACTCTTCTGTAAATGGCTTAGGCTGCTGGACAGAATTAGGAAATCAGAGAGAAATGTTTCCATTTCCTCCTGTGATGAAAACATCATAAATGATTCCTTTTGCGTCCCCTGTGAGTTTGATGAAACTTCAACCGGGGCTATGTTTGCTACAAGGGATGAGTTGAATTCTTTGTGTTTCTAAGACCTAAGAAACAAAAGAGTTAGGGAGCTAGAAGGGAATACAGGAAAAAGAAAGTCCAATGTTTCCCACCTGGAGTCTCTTCTATGACTTTCGTTAGAACCACGACCGATATCCTATTATTTAATATTTTAAACTAATTTTTTAAAAAGTTGTCTTAAGTAGGAATATCCGTACTATGGCCCATTTGATGGGATGGTGTTTTATTTTTTTCCTAATGCATATTCAACTAAACTCAGTATTATAAATAAAAAAGTTAAAATATACCTCCTAACATTGCGCATGAGACATTTTGGGAAATCCTGACCTTGCCAAACCCTCTCACGTCACTCTCCATCTTGGCATTCAGAGAGATTTTTTTTTAAGTAAATTTGGCCCCTTCCCCATGGTTTCTTCATGCTCTTAGGAGAAAGTCTAACCCCCACCACCCTCACTGCACACCCTTCACTAGGACTTCAGGCTGTGCCTCTAACTCCCATCATCCTTGTCACCCCGGGGTTGGTGTCCCTCTGGACTGCTAACCCCCCACAATTAATGCCTTCCCTTTGCTCGACACAAATTCGCTGAGGCCAACACTGCCGAGTCAGACATCGCATCATCACCAGATACTTCTCTGCCCTCTGACTCCCTAGGGTGCCGGATTCCCATCACCTCTGGAGTGATTCCCTTGCACACTTCATCACAGACCACGTTTGTCATAGGTTCACATACTCGTGTGACCATCTGATTGATGCCCCTCTCCTCCACTGGACTGTAAACCTCGTGAGGGTGAGAAGCATCCTGGTATAACACATGATGGGCACACATCGAATGTTTGCTGAATGAATGAACGAATAGGCGGATGGACAGATGCTGGTGCCTGTTTAGCAGGTGGGGAACCAGAATGCTGAGAATAACGGAGGGAGGCTTGCTCCAGATGCAGCTGATCAGAAGCTGAGCATTAGGGCTCTAATCTGAGCTCTTCATCCTGCTCCCTCCCCTACGCTCCATTCTTGCAGAAACCTACAGCGCATTTACCCAAATAATCCCAGACCGTATTCCAAATGAGCCCCATGCCAGTGCTGGGATCCCTGCTTCCTTTATCACTACTGTGTTAGGATCCAAAATCTGGACCTGACCCCTGCTACTGAGAGATCTAAAGGCCAACGTGAAGCAGATTTGCTCCAATTCATGGAATAACAACAACAAATGGAATAAAAGAAAACACGACAAAACTTAGCTCAGTTGGCTCACAATCAGCCGTAAATATCAGCTTATCATTAGCCACCTCGTTAAAATATAAACTAATTTAATTCAATCATTTAAACAACAGCCCAAGCCACCACAGCCATTATCATCAAAAACTCCATAATGCTCGCTCTCCACAAGACATGGCAATTTGGCATTTTTATTAAGAATATGAATTTCAAGCTGGGACGGAGAAGAAAATCTCTGGCAGCGGCCATTCTCCCATTGTTCCTACATCTCAGAGATGCCAGTAGCATCTCTGTTAATTTCCCAAACAAAGCAGGGAAGAAACCACCCCAACACACCCAGAGTCTGAGATAACAGTGCATATAAATAGTGCAGGAGAAGGATTTTCTATCAAATTAGCAACGTGTCTGATGCTTGGACGATGAATGCCGTGAGCTCCCAATTCCATGGGAGGTTTCAACAGTTCCACTGTCCCTGCCTGTGCATCCTGGGCTTCCAGCTGCTGCACATCTGACCTTCACCGGAAAGCCCCTCTTCCTTATGATGTTGAAATCCTACTTCTTCCACAAGTGCTAGCTCAAAATCTCAGCAAAAGTCCTTCTCGGCTGTACCAGGAAGAAGAAAGACCTCCCCTCAGCAGATTTGCAGCTTTCTCTCTTCCCCTTTGAAGCCAAGTGTCAGGGCTCCAAACCTGAATGTCTAACGGGATGAGGACAGGTCATATAAAGAAGTGTAGCTGGCCAGGTGCGGTGGCTCACGCCTGTAATCCCAGCACTTTGGGAGACCGAGATGGGTGGATCACTTGACCCTAAGAGTTCAAGATCAGCCTGGGCAATATGGTGAAACCCCATCTCCACGAATAAAAACAAAAAATTAGCCAGGCGTGGTGGCACATACATGCCATCCCAGCTACTCGAGAGGCTGAGGCAGGAGGATGGCTTAGGCCCTAAAGGGTGGGGCTTCAGAGAGCTGGGATTGCACCACTGTACTCCAGCCTGAGCTATAGAAGGCACAGTGAGACCTTGTCTCAATAGAAGAACGTGTAGGCTTCCAGGGTGAGAAAGTCACGAGCTGGTGGAACCACTGGGCTCTATTTGGCTGTAAGCAGTCCATTATTCTAAATTGCCATAAGTAGTCAGAAAGTTGAACTTTCAAATGAAAAGTTTAAATGCTGGCCACTAAATGAGTAAAATGTAAACTTTATATAAGCCAAACAAAACATCCCTGCAGGTCAAACTGAGTCAATGGCTACCGCTTTTCTCCCCTCTGTTCTGGGGGTTTCACTGACCCTCCAATGTTCTCTCCAAGGGCAACTTGGATTCCTGGGTTTGTCACTCCCAGAGGGAGGTCGTGCCGGCTCCTTCGTTCCTGTGCTCTCCTCTTCACGAGGTTGGCTAGTGATCCACTGCAGCCATGGCATCGCGATCTCACTTCTGGGCCCTTGTCCCATGTTGAATTCTACCTCCCCGTCCTGTTCTGTCTTTATGTAAAATTTTGATATATGGTTTATTTGTATTAATTTTAAATTTTCAAAAATATTTTATTTTCATGCAATATTTACTTTACTATGGAGGCTTTTGGAGGCCCCTTCAACCTCATGCCCAGTGCTTCACCTGCCTTCCCTCATCCCTGGGCATCCCGTCACCTGTGCCATCCTCATTTCTAGGGACACACCCTCGTCACAGCCCCACTGTGGGAAAATGAGCAGCTGGCTACCTTAGCACCCCGTGCCGCAGTCCAACAGCGGAGGGCTCGCATGCACGTAGTCAGGTTCTGCCCCTTAACTATGGCATGCTACTGCCAAGCTTGCAGGCGTTATTTTGGCACTTGGGACCCTCCCATCACACCCAAGCAGAGTCTCACTTTAGTGTTTGAGAGGGCAGGCCTGCTTCCAGGATAGAATGAGACAGGAAGCTCCATGCAGGCCCTCACCGCGTGCCTAGTAGAACAGATTGTGCTGATGTCACCTGGGTGGATGCCTACCCGTGGACAGTGCTGGGTGTGTCGAGTGTGCTCATGAGTATCTGTCATATGAATAAAGAAATGAAGAGGCCAGGCACGGTGGCTCATGTCTGCAATCCCAGCATTTTGGGAGGTGGAGGTGCGTGGATCACCTGAGGTCAGGAGTTTGAAACCAGTCTGGCCAGCATGGTGAAACCCGGTCTCTACTAAAAATACAAAAAATTAGCTGGGCATGGTGGTGGGTGCCTGTAATCCCAGCTACTTAGGAGGCTGAGGCAGTAGGATTGCTTGAACCCGGGAGGTGGAGGTTGCAGTGAGCCGAGATTGCGCTGTTGTACTCCAGGCTGGGTGACAGAGAGATACTCTGCCTCATTAAAAAAAAAAAAAAGAAAAGAAAAAGAAAAAAAAGAAATAAAGAACAATCGGGATATAAACAACTTATTTTGTGTGGGTGTCTCCTTAGCAGGGGTTTAAAAAAGAAGACATTTGGACGGAGGACACAGAAACTCACCCAACACTGCTTACAGACCTCCAAGCATGCGATGCTGTCTGGGGGACGTGATTGCAGAAAGCACGCCCAAGCCTGGGGAAAGTGGGAAATTCCTCCTGGTCCACTCTCCTCCTCCTCTCCCCGCATTGTGTCTGCCTCTGTCCTCTCTCTCATCTGTGTTCACTCACTGGCCTGTGCACCCCTCACCGCTGTCCCTAAGTGGTGCCAGAGGCCCTTACGCTCACACAGCCTTGCAGGTCTGCGTTTCTCATCTGTGTTATGTTTTGTATTCTATTTTCTTTTCTTTTTTTCTGAGGCAGGGTCTTGCTCTGCTGCCCAGGCTAGAGTGCAGTAGTACAATTATAGCTTACTCAAGTCCCAAACTCCTGGACCTGAGAGATCCTCCTGTCTCAGCCTCCTGAGCAGCCGGGACCACAGGCATGTGCTACCCTGTCTGGCTATTTACTTATTTATTCATTTTTTATAGAGGTGGGGGTCTCAAATATGTTTCCCAGGCTGGTCTCAAACCATCCTTCTGCCCTCAAGTGATCCTCCTGCCTCAGCCTCCCAAAGCCTTGCGATTACAGACGTGAGCCAACATGCTACATTCTATTTTCAAATGCCCTAAGAGGAGACAGGGTCAGCCCAGTCTGGGTGGATCACCTGCTCCTGGTCTATCAGCTAAGGTCCAGGGGCCCAGCTCAGGCTGAACATTACCAGGGTGTGGGCAGGGCCAACTGCAGAGCACATAGGGGAGAAAGGGATGTCCAAGGCCGTCCTTGCCTCACTGGCGTTTCAGTCCTGAAGAGTGTTACCCTGGGAAACACCATTTAAGGCACGTGCTCCCTTCGCTCATGAAGGGGGGTCTCCAAGGCTGAGAGTGGAGGAGAGATGAAAAAAACTGATGACTCACAACGGAAGTGCGGAAGTGTTGCCTGAACTGACATCAGGAGATTAGGAGATGTCTGGACAGAATTTAGCATGGTAGACGCTGTTGGCCGATCCCTACACACAATTTCTGGGCTCCTCCCTTGTCTGTTGAAATACCTGTGTTATATAGGGGAGGGTCAGCTGCTGGAAAAAGGAAATGGCAGAGTGTCGGTGGTTTACATGATACAGGTTTATTTATGACGCGCACACGAATCCAAGGTGGGCCAGTGGCCGGGGGGCTGGTCTCCTGCACGTGACCATGGACTGGCATCTTGGAGTCTGCCCACTCCCTAAGGCCTCAGCGTCCTCTGTATCCAGCCACAGATAATGAGAGAGGCCGTAGGGAAGGCATCCAAACGGGGCACAGAAGCAGCACAAGCCAGTTCAGCTCACATCAGATGGACAAGAGCCAGTGCGTATCTCATGGCACGCTGAGCTGTGAGAGGACCAGGGAATACTGGCTCTGGCCAGGCAGGCCCTTCCAGGCACAGGCTTCACTAAGAAAAGGGAAGCATGAGTTTTTGGTAAACCACCATCCCTGCCATCACAGATGCTGAAAGAACAAAGTACCAATGTCTCCAGCTTCCACAGCAAGGCAGAGACCAAGTGCATGGCAGATAAAAGAATCAAAGACTAGACAGGGCTGGGCAGTTCAGCTGGGCAGTTCAGCTGGGCATCCCTACCTCCAGGTGTATTGATCCACCAGGAAAACGACCCACTATTTGCTTAAGTTCCTGTGATTGAGGAGTTCCGGTACTTGCAGCCAATAGCATTCCTAACTGTTGCACCCACACTGGGGTTCTCATCTTTCTCTTCCTCCAAAACAGGTATTACAGACTTCGTCAAGGTTACAAGCATTCCTTTCTGTGGCTCGTGCACATATGGGCCTGCGGACATTTTTGCTCCCTGCTACTGATTTAGGGACTTTGGTAAGTTTCTAAATGAATGAAAAGAAAAAAAAATGAAATAAGAAGAGATCAAAGAGTTCGAATCTGGCTTTCCTTCAGGAGGAAGAGCTTCACAGAAGGCCTCATCTTTTCATGTCTTCACCGTGGTGAAGTTTCATTTCTATAAAAATATTTAGCTTTTCTACTTCACACTACAAACAATTTTGGGAAAACCAGAAATAAATACACACGAACTGCAAGGGAAAACCATCAAATAGGGAAATAAAAGTCTGACTGTGATGTTGTTTCCCCGGGGATCATTTCAATCGCCTGCTGTAAATTGTTTTCTCTTCCTCAGGTCTGCTGAGATCACCACTGTCTCCCCACTGGAATCCTGCCTTTAAGTCTCCACCAAGGACTTATCTCTGATGCTGGCATGTGCTGCCCAGTTCCAAGACTTATTGCAGACAGAAGAATTCTCAGTGGCTCCCAGTGAATGTAAACTTCATGAGCCACCCACCTGGCCAATGACTGGCCACGTACTCTGCATGTCAGGGCTGTGTGAGGGCCTGGGGGAGACAGAGGAGCAGAATCCAGTCCCTGCCCACAGGACACCACGGGCCCAAGGGGGCTCAGGGGGAACACAGACAACATTCTACAAGGTCACGAACTGTGTGCCCCGGGGAAGGAGGGAGGGTCTTGCATCATCGGCCCTTTCAACAACGGGAAATCTTTGGAAAGTTTTACGTAGGAGGAGTTGAAATGCTGTGATTTATGTTGTATAAAAATCTCTCTGGATGCTGAGAAGAGATGGATGATGGAACGGAGATGAAGCCAAAGGAAGCATCTGGTGGCGTCCTGACTGTCAACGGTTGAGGCCCAGCTAAGGGGGCCGTGGAGAGGGGAAGAGCTGGGGACGGAGCTGGGAAGATTCTGGAATGGAGTCACAGCACAGTATGTCCAATGAAAGGGGAGACTTCCAGCATGACTCGTGGGCTTAGGGCCTGGCATTTTCTGAGATGGAGAAAACTTGAGTGTGAATTGCTAAACTTTCTGTTGTGGGATGGGTTCGGGCAGGGAGAGGGGGTGGACAGTGGACAGAGGGCCTGGCTCAGTCCGTGTGGCTGGAGATGAACGGCAGACACACAAACGGAAATACCAAGGTGAGGCTGGATTTACAGGACAGGAGCACAGGGGCGGCCAAGGAATTCTTATCACACAGCGAATGAAAGACAAACTCCCCCGGGTGCGGGGGCTCACGCCTGTAATCCCAGCACTTTTGGAGACCAAGGCGGGTGGATCATCTGAGGTTAGGAGTTTGAGACCAGCCTGACCAACATGGAGAAACTCCGTCTCTACTAAAAATATAAAATTAGCTGGGTATGGTGGCAAGCGCCTGTAACCCCAGCTACTAGAGGGGCTGAGGCAGAAGAATCGCTTAAATCCAGGAGGTGGAGGTTGCGATAAGCTGAGGTCATGCCATTGCACGCCAGCCTGGGCAACAAGAGCAAAAAAAAAAAAAAAAAAAAGGAAAAAAGAAAGACAAACTGCCGACCAGGCCCAGCCTATGTTTCCAATCTTCCTTCTTCCCTCTCTCCCTCGCACTGTCATCCCTCTAGTCGCAATGATCTTCCTGTCTTATGAACACACCTAGCGTGTTCCCCTGGCAGGGGCTTTGCATCTGCCATTCTCTCCATCTGGTCCACTCTTCCCCTTGGTCTTCACATGACCGGACCCCTCCTAGTATTCACATTCTGCTCAGATGTCACCTGCTCAGGAAGAACTCCTCTGACAACCCGGTCCTAAGTCACTCCCATGACCCGGCTTTCTTGTCTTTAGTGGCGGCTGAAATTATCTTATGTCTGTATCTGTTTGGCGATTTATCGTATGGTTCTTGCTACTGGCATATAAATTCCTGGTTCCAGCGAGAAGGGATCCCTGGACTGTCTCATTCACAGACGCACCATAAGGGAATGAAACACAAGCAGGGGCTCAGTAGATCTGCGCTGATTAAGAGAAAGGCTTACGTAAATATCACATACACTGTTCTTTGTTTCTTAAACACAGAAGTACTTTTGTTTCTTAATGTCAACCCCTGTATTTAATTCTGCTTTCATAAAAACAGATGCAAAATGGGTGGGGCGCAGTGGCTCATGCCTGTAATTGCAGCACTTTAGGAGGCCGAGGCGGGCAGATCACCTGAAGTCAGGAATCCAAGACCAGCCTGGCCAACAAGGCAAATCCCCGTCTCTAATGAAAACTACAAAAATTAGCAGAGTGTAGTGGCGGGCACCCGTAATTCCAGCTACTTGGGAGGCTGAGGCAGGGAGAATTGCTTGAACCTGGGAGGTGGGGCTGGCAGTGAGCCAATATTGCGCCAGTGCACTCCAGTCTGGGCAACAGGGCAAGACTCCATCTCAAAAAACAAAGCACACAAACAAATAAACACACAAACAAAAACAGAAACAGATGCAAAATGGAAGCTGTATTTATTCCCAGAATTCCGAGGAGGCCAGATTGCGGAACGAAGAAGGCGCCCACCTTCTGCTGAACACACAGAAAATGAGGCAGCTGCTCTAATCTGATGGTGTTTGCCACCCGACTGTGCAATTAAGAGGCAACAGAAACCTCTGAGGTTAGAATGCGAGGTCATTCAAATGGTGCTGAACTCTCTGCTTGAAAAGTCTTTTTTATGAGCAGGTCCTAGGTTAGGAACTCCACCACCCCTGGAGAATGGAGTTCCGGAAAGTGGGGCTTGGGAATTGAAGCAAAACAAAGGGAGAAGCCTTTGCAGGGGGCTTTGATAGAAAGTGACACACCACTATCACATATACCAACTTTGAATGAATTATTCAAAAGTTTCCCTGGGTGGGCACAGGCCTATGAGATCCTGACTTGTTGAACAATGGGGTGGTTTAGATATCAGCCTCATCATTCCCTCAACGGAGCCTGCTGGAGCAGTGAACAACCTGTACAACTGTGCACAGCAGTCCTGGGCAGTGAGGAAGGAGCTCCTGGAAATCAGGTACAATAAAAACTTTGCCTCACTTTTTAGAGGTCTCCCACTGACAGTCTTCAGGTCCAGTCCCTTTTCTCAGACCATTTTCTTTTTGTTTTTGTGGGTGGAAGGGGGTGAGGTGGTGACCTATATAGCGTTTCATGAGAACTCAAAGTATTTGCAGATGTCTTCAGATGGGGCCTGTGTGCACTTACTGATTGTGCATAGATCCCCCACCCCCTGCTCCTCGTTCATGACGCTCTCCCAGGGCACAGTTCTATGGCCCTGGTCTGGGCTTTTGTGGCACCTGATTCAAGAGAATCAGAACATGTAGATTTTAAAATGCCAACTGCCTCTTCTTCCCCTCTTTGAATTAACAGCTGCCAGGAGCAAACTCTGAGGTGCAAGTCACACACAGAGAAGATAAATGGCTTTTTAATTTGGGTCACTGACAAGGTCAGCAATAGAACTCGGTTATTGTTATTTTTTTTCCTGCAAACCTGCCTACATTAACTTTCTTTTAAAAAGCAACACAAAGAAGCCCCAGGCTTTTGATGAACGTACATCCTTTCTCCAGCTACTCATTTTCCAATTAAGTCACCGTGGCGGGCCTGAGCCCTGGGAAGCTGGGGGCTGCCTCTGGTCTGCTGCCCCTGTTCCTTGGTAAGGTTTCCATCAAGCATGTCCCCAACCCAGCTGCTGAGCTGGAGGGAGTTAGAACAAGAGTGTGCATGAGTCTCCCTGATCAAATACGGCCACATGGAAAGCAGCTGCCCCTCCCTGCAAACTTGCATTCATTGACCAACATCCGTAGCTTTGGCTTGGCCAACACCCATTTGCCCTTTTTCTGGTGACAACTTTTACCTTCTGTCGGGTAGCCATTGCTACTCAATGGGGTGGCAATGAGGGGCACGGCCGGGGGCACTGGGACTGGCCCCGCTCTAGCTCTTGGGGTGAGTACAATACTCAAGCCAGGTAAAGCGATTCACAGGAACCGGTTCAGGAAGAGCATGGACTTGGAGTCACTACGAGCCAGTCCGAGACTTCGGCTTGAACAAGTGGACTTACTAAGTTGAAAAGACACAGGTCTGGATTTACCGGTGGCCCCTGGTTTCCCTGTGAGGAGACGGTACCTGAGAATGAAGCCGTCACAGAAAAAAGCAGGGGTGAGAGATGGGTCTAAAGGCAGTCCCAATGACACTGTCATTAGCCTTGATCCAGCTATGCCTGAAGTTTGTCCTACTGGAGTTTTTATTTAAATGACCCACTATTTACCCCTTCTTCTCCCCTAAGCCAGCTGGATTTGGGTTTCTGTCACTTACAAGTGAAATAGTTCTAGCTATTTATTCTATCTCCCAAGCAGTTCTGTTCTGCAGAATTCACTGGGAAATCCTAGCAATCTCCAAATTTGTTAACTACTAATATGAACCCTTGTTACTTTTCAATCTGAGACTCCAGACTCTGCCCTCCCTAAACCTTCAGGCCCGATTTTTAACACTTGCTGGATTCCACTCGGAGGGGCCAAAAGAATCTCAAATTCAGAAAAATTTAGGAGAGCATTCTTTACCTTCCCCTCAAAACCTGGTTTTCCGTTTTTCTTATTTTCACCAATGACACCACTATTATCCAGGAGAGAAGGACTTCAGAGTCATGCTCTGTCTTGTAACTCCTTTTTAACTCTCACATCCTACCACAGCTTCTAGCAACTTCTAGCAACCAACAACCAAATCCAGGAGAGTCCACTTCCTTGGCTGCTCAGACCCAGGCCCTCTTCGCTACCCCAGCCACAGCGACCTCATTCAGGCCCTCCTGATCTCTCCCAGCGTGGGTGCCAGGCTCCTGAGGGAGGCTTTCCTATGGCCAGCAGTGCAGAACAAAGACTCTGCTTCATATTCAGGGAACTTAGGTCCTTACTAACCCTGTGATGCAGGGTTCTCAATGGCTAGATTCTCTTACTAGTCAAATATGAAAATTAGTGGTATGCAGAGAATGCTTACCTCCACCCCCACTATTCCCCATTTTCTCTGGAGGCTGCTGGTCCAGTCTTCCCCTCCTATGCCTCCTCCAGGACTGCAGTGGGACCTTCTAAATCCAGTTGTAATAACCTGATACTCTCCTGTCTAAAACCTCTTGTACTGCAGACTTCCAGTGGTCTCAATGATTTACCCTCCATTTCCTCTATAAGAAAAGAGCCTTTAATTTGTAGCTGGGCCACCTGGCCACTGGACTTAATGTCAGTGAAAAACTACCTTCCCCAGCCTCCCTTGCAGATAGGTGTCTAACTCCAGAGATGTGGGTGGAAGTGAAAGAGGCGATGCGTAGATGGAGCTCTTAAAACTGTGACATGCCCGGCCTGCACGGTGAATGTCTCTTCTGGACTCCACATTCAGTTTACTTCACGTTGGTAGCTTGAAACTGCTGATGGTGGGAATATTTACACCATGGAAATTGGCAAAAGCAACAGGTCAATCTCGTCTGCCGCCCAGCAGAAATCTGGTGGTGAAACACTTACTGGCGCACCACGGCTTTAACGTGAAGGGGTGAGCCCTTCCTGTCCTGTTTCTCTTTCCCCCGGTGGGAAAAGGTACCTGGTGGTAGCCACTGGGCAAAGGGGACCATGTTCCAGGGACAATGGAGCAAGAATGAGAGGGACCCTGCATCCCCAGCACTATGAAGTGATTACGCAACTCTAAACTGCTCACAGCTAGATGGTATGTGAGCAAGGAAGAAGGAAATAAAATTAAGAACATTGTATTTTGTCCAGATCATTAATATTTTGGGTTTCTGTTATAGCAGTTATTATATGCTATGAGATAATATAATATATATATAATTTTAGTGTTATATAATTATAACACTAAAATATAAACATGAGATATTCTAATTATATATACTGATATAGAAAATGAATTACAATATATAATCAATCTACTAACTGTAATATCTCCCCATCGTGTACAACAGATATTTCAAAACAGGATTCACTGCCAGGCTTTGTTTGGCTTATTCAGCATGATAAAAGCAAATTGCTGAATTAAAATTGACATATTGCATTTTGAAAGTATGGATTTTTGGTTTCTTAGGAGAAACAGAAAGATCTGACAACTTCCTCCCTCATGCGGCTGGCAGTGCAGAACAAGGACTCTGGTCTACATTCATTGAACTTAGATCCTTACTAACTGCGTGAGCCAGGGCTTTCAATGGCTAATTCCGCACTTCGAAAGGCCAACGTGGGTGGAACACTTGAGCCCAGGAGTTTGCAACCAGTCTGGGCAACATGGTGAAATACCATCTCTACCAAAAATGCAAAAAATTAGCTGGGCATGATGGCAGGCACCTGTGGTCCCAGCTACCAGGGAGGCTGAGCTGGGAGAATCACTTGAGCCTGGGACATTGAGGCTGCAGTGAGCCAATATCGAGCCACTGAATTCCAGCCTGGATGACAGAGCAAGACCTTTGCAAAAAAAAAAAAAAAAAAAAAAAAAAAAAAAAAAAAAAAAAAACACAAAAAAAAATAATGTGCATTGAATTGAA
>CAUYLG010004856.1:0-25815 GCA_963573385.1 Cacajao melanocephalus | reverse complement strand
AGTCGGGGGGGGAAGTTGGCCTGGAGAAGATCCTGAAGAGTATTTTCCAGCTTGGATTCATTCTCTTCATCACATTCAGGTATACCTATCAAACGTAGATTAGGTCTTTTCACATAGTCCCATATTTCTTGGAGACTTCGTTCATTCCTTTTTACCCTTTTTTCTCTAATCATGCCTTCTCGTTTTATTTCATTGAGTTCATCTTCGACCACTGATATCCTTTCTTCTGCTTGGTCAATTCGGCTGTTGAAACTTGTGCATGCTTCGTGAAGTTCTCGTGCTGTTTTATTCAGCTCCATCAATTCATTTATATTCCTTTCTAAGTTGTCCATTCTCGTTAGTATTTCGTTAAATCTTCTTTCAAAGTTCTTAGTTTCTTTGCATTGGGTTAGTACATGTTCTTTTAGCTCACAGAAGTTTCTTATTATCCACCTTCTGAAGCCTGATTCTGTCAGTTCGTCACACTCATTCTCCGTCATGCCTTATTCTCTTGCTGATGAGGAACTGCAATCCCCTGTAGGAGGAGAGGCATTCTGATTTCGGGTGTTCTCAGTCTTTTTGCACTGGTTTCTTCCCATTTTTGTGGATTTATCCACCTGCCGTCCTTGTAATTGCTGACTTTCAGATTGGGTCTGAGTGGATGGCCGGCTTGTTGGTGATGAAGTTTTTTCTGTTTCTTAGTTTTCCTTTGGTGGACGCCCCTTCCCCACAGAGCTAGGCCTTCCTGGGTTCAGCTGTGCTTGCTGCGAAACTCTCAGTCCTCAGCGCTTCCAATTGCTGTTCTCCTTGTGGGGATGGGACCAGCTGAGCCAGACTTGAAGGGCACCCAGTCGCGTACACGCTGCACTGAGAAGCGCCGCACCACGCCGGGGCACCGGCAAAACAGCTGCGCCGGCCAAAAGAGTCGAGCTGGCGACAAGTGTGGCTCCTCCGCCGGGAATCTCCCAGTTGTGGGCCACAGAAATTCGTCTGAATTTGCGGCATCCACTAGCTCTCTGTGCTTTCACTGGGAGCTACAATCCTGAGCTGTTGTTAATCGGCCATCTTGGATCTCTCTCCCAGCATTGTATTTTAATAGTGCTGTGGGCTTTAAGATGAATAGCATGTAAGGCATGATTTGTGCTGCTACATAAATCATTGTGGCATCAACAATAACAATCATCATCATCACAATTAATAACTGTACCAAAGTCCTGGTAGAAAACAGAAACAGCACACATACTGGGCAATTTTGAGGAATGTTAATAGAACTCATTTCAAAAGTTACAGATGAAAGTGCTGTCAGGTGTAGAGGAACAATAGGGATAATGGAACACCCTGATACTAATAGCCCTAACCAAAGGGCTCATAATAACGCCTAGGCACTGCAAGGTGGGAGTCAAAAGAATAAATAGCTAGATCTCACTTTTTTTTTTCTCCTTCCAGTTTACTACCGGTGCCCCATATTGACCAAAGCTAAGAAGGCATAAGAGGGCATGGGAGCCCATAGATTCATTCTATATGGGCTTTAGCTATAGAGGGCAGAAGACATAATAGAGAATGATGTGGTATGGCTCTCTTGGAGATAATGTGAGGCATCCAGAGCAATCACCAGCATTGTCATCAGCATCATCATTGGTCATTATCTTGACTAACACTTTTGAAGCTTTACCTGATATGTGCTCAGAAGCAATTACACATTATCTTGTGTGGTTTTGTTTTACTTTATAGACGAAACTCAGAGAATTTAAATACTCAGAGTTGTAAGTCTACTCATTGATCAACTTCTCATAAAACCCAAATCTGTTAAAGATCCTAATTATGCTCTTTATTACAGTATTCTTCTTCCTTAGTAGTTGGCTAAGACATTTCTATAAGATATGGGACCAAGATTATTAGTAAACAGAAAACAGTGAGAAATTATATAAGGAAGTATACAGTTCAGTATATTATAAAACTGTGATATATAGAACATAAGAACTAGTTTAACAAACAGAAAATGACGCAGTAAGTTTATATTGACCTCAAGTTTGTATCAAGCTTTTTTGATGTTGGCTCTCCTATTTGAAAGGATATATTAGTCTGTTTCACACTGCTATAAATATACTGCCTGAGACTGGGTAATTTATAAAGGAAAGAGGTTTAATTGACTCACAGTCCCACATGGCTGAGGAGGCCTCAGGAAACTTACAATCATGGTGGAAGGGGAAGAGGCAAGCATGACATGCCTTGGAGACATTTTCCCCATTCTCCTGATGAATAACATTCTGCTCCTTGTTACTTATGCAAATTTCTGCAGCCAGCTTGAATTTCTCCCCAGAAAATGAGTTTTTCTTTTCCATCGCATCATCAAGCTGCAAATTTTCCAAACTTTTTGTTCTGGTTTCATTTTAAACGTAAGTTCTAGTTTAACATCATTCCTTTCAAGTTCAAAGTTCCACAGACCTCTAGGGCAGGAGCTAAATGCCACCTCTCTTTGCTAAAGTATAGCAAGAGCCAGCTTTGCTCCTGTCCCAATAAGTTCTTCATCTCTGTCTGAGACTACTTTAGGCTGGATTTCAGGGAGCTTTCTCTCATAACCAAAGTACAAGTGAGACCTTGCATATTACATAGCAAAAACAGGGCAAGAGAGTGGGGTTATGGAGGGTAAGGTTGAGGAGGTGCTTCACACTTCAACAAACAGATCTTGTGAGAACTCAGTCACTATGGCAAGAACAGTGACAGCCATGAGGGATCTGGCCCCATGATGCAAACACCTCCCACCAGGCCCAATCTCCAACACTAGAGATTACAATTCAACGTAAGATTTGGCAGAGACATGGCTTCAAACCATATCAGAATGTACTGGAAAATTGGCTTCTTTGAAGCTCCATTACTCCAAATTCCTAATTGGTTATATTTTTCACTATTGTGCTTATAATGTTTAATTAGGGTTTGTGGTAAGGTGAAGTAATAATATAATAAATGTTGATAAATCTTTTAATAACCAATCATTGATACTAGTAGGGTCTGGATCCCACTTAACCTAAAAGGTCCATCTTCTCTCTGATTTATTTGAGCAGTGTTTGTGATTCTCATTGTAGAGACCTTTCAGCTCTCTGAATAGCTTTATTCCTAGGTATTTTATTCATTTTGTGGCAATTGTGAATGGGATTTGCCTTTCTGATTTGGTTCTTGTCTTGGCTGCTTTCAGTGTATAAGAATTCTAGTGATTTTTGTACATTGATTTTGTATCCTGAAACTGCTGAAGTTGTTTATCAGCTATGGAGGTTTTGAGCCAAGACTATAGGATTTTATAATTATAGAATCATGTTGTCTGCAAACAGAGATAGTTTGACTTCCTTTCTTCCTATCTGGATGACCTTTACTTTGTTTCTCTTGCTTGATTGCTTTGACTAGGACTCCTATGTTGAATAAGAGTGGCAAGAGAGGGCATCCTTGTCTTCTGCTGGTTTTCAAAGGAAATGCTTCCAGCTTCTGCTCAATCAGTGTGATGTTGGCTGTGGGTTTGTCATGTATGGCTCTTATTATTTTGAGGCATATTCCTTCAATACCTAGTTTATTGAGAGTTTTTATCATGAAGGGGTACCCAAAGCACTTAACAGATCTAATGCTATTTCTATCAAACTACCAATGACACTCTTCACAGACCTAGAAAAAAACTATTTTAAAATTCATATGGAACCCAAAAGGGTCTTAAATACCTGAGGTAATCTTAAGCAAAAAGAACAAAACTGAAAGCATCACATTACCTGACTTCAAACTATACTGCAAAGCTACAGTAACCAAAGCAGCATGGCACTGGTACAAAAACAGGTAGACCAATTGAACAGAATAGAGAGCCCAGAAACAAGGCTTCACATTTATGGCCATCTGATCTTTGACAAAGCTGACAAAAACAAACAATGGGGAAAAGACTCCTCTTCAATAAACAGTGCTGTGCCATATTCAGAAGACTGAAGCTAGACCACTTTCTTGACTTCAAAGTCAAGTCAAGATGGATTAAAGATTTAAATATAAAACCAAAAATTACAAAAACCCTGGAAGACAATCTAGACAATACCATCCTGTACATGGGAACCAGTAAAGATTTAATGACCAAAACACCAGAAGCAATCACAACAAAAGATAATTTGACAAGTGAGATTTAATTAAGTTCAAGAGCTTCTGCACAGCAAAAGAAACTATCAACAGAGTAAACATACAACCTATAAAATGGGAGAAAATATTTGCAAACTATGCGTCAGTCAGAAGTCTAATATCCAGAATCTCTAAGGAACAAATATTAATAAACAAAACACAAATAAAAGGGCAAAGGGCATGAAAAGACACTTCTCAAAAGAAAACATAGAAATGATCAACAAACATCAAAAGATGCTCATCATCACTAATCATCAGAGAAATACAAGTCAAAACCACAATGAGATAACATCTAACACTGGTCAAAATGGCTATTATTAAAATACTATAAAATAACCAACACTGGAAGGCTTTATAAAAAAGGGACTGCTCATACACTGTCAGTGGAGATGTAAGTTAGTTTAGCCACTGTGGAAAGCAGTTTGGAGATACTTTTGAACATCAAAATCAATTTCAACAAAAGCAAATATTGACCAGTCTGATCTAATTAAACTCAAAAGCGTCTGCACAACAAAAGAAACTATCAACAAAGTAAACAGATACATTACAGAATGGAAGAAAATATTTTCAAAGTATGCATCTGACAAAGGTCTAATATTGAGCATCTATAAGAAATTTAAATTTACAAGATAAAAACAAACTATTCCATTTAAAAGCAAGCAAAGGACATAAACAGACACTTTTCAAAAGAAGACGTACATGTGGCCAATAAGCATATGAAGAAAAGCTCAATATCACTGATCATTAGAGAAATGCAAATCAAAACCACAATGAGATACTATCTCACATCAGTTAGAATTAGTGTCTTTAAAAAGTCAGAAAATAAATGCCGTCAAGGTTGTGGAGTAAAGGGAACATGTATACACTGTTGGTGGGTGTGTAAATTAGTTCAGTCATTATGGAAACCAGTATTGCAATTTCTCAAAGAGCTAAAAGTGGAACTACCATTCAATCCAGCAATCCCATTACTGAGTATATACCCAGAGGAATATAAATTGTTCTACCATAAAGACACATACATAAGAATGTTTGTTTTAGCACTATTCACAACAGCAAAAACATGGAATCAACCTAATGGTCTTCAATGATAGATTGGATAAAGAAAATATGGTACATGTATACCATGGAATACTATGCAGTCATAAAAAAGAACAAAGTCATTTCTTTTGTGGGAACACTAATAGAGCTGGAGTCTGTTTTCCTCAGCCAACAAACACAGGAACAGAAAACTAAATACTGCAATTCTCACTTATAAGTGGGAATTAAATGATGAGAACTTATGAACACAAAGAAGGAAACCACAAACACTATAATGTACTAGAGGGTGGAGGGTGGGAAGAGGGAGAGGAGTAGAAAAAAGATAGCTATTGGGTACTGAGCTTAATTCCTGGGTGATAAAATAATCTGTATGACGAACCCCTATGACATGAGTTTACCTATGTAAAAAACCTTAACATCTTCCCCTAAACCTAAAATAAATGTTTAAACAAGCCAACAAAAACCATCAGTTGTATGTGGCCTTTGAGTGGCTAGTGTTCTTTGCCTTTGCTTTCTCAGAAATGGACCTGCTTACTGTATAAAGTTTATTTTAAAAGAATATTGTACCTGATTTCTAAAAATGTTTTACTATTTGCCCTCAATAGATGTATATTTATATAGTATAAAAGTAATAATTTTTTTTTTAGCTCTTGCAATGTACCAGGTACTCTTCGATTGAATTTATTTGCATTAACTATCTTATATATTTACAAAAATCTCAAGTATTACAGTTATATATGAGGAACAACTCAGACATGGATACTGTAAAATAAATTGTTCAAAATCATTCCATCGGTGATTATTAGACATGGGGTTAAAATCCGTTCATTCTGACTTCAGAAATATTCTTTTTAACATATTATATTGCCCATATGGATTATATTTATGTATTGCCCAGATATACATATTTACAACTGTGTACATATATAATTTGTATTGCAAAAGATAAAATCTAACATCAAAAAAATTTAAAAAAATGCAATTTTTTTCCATATCTTGTATCTTCCCTATTTTTTATTTTTATTTTTTCTTTGAGGGATATAGCCATTGCTCTAGATGCTGGTTGTCACAATTGGTGTAACTCTCTCTATCACTTCAACATGTGGGTTGGGAAATTTTAAGTTGGTGGCTTGTAAAGACTTATTTTAGATTGTTTGGTCAGGAGATTTTGCATTGGTGCTGGTGGCTTTTAACTGTTGATGTCAGGGCAAGGACTTTTAATCCTCAGAAAAAGTGCCTTTTGTTACTCAGTATTAAAGTTTTTAAGGACTTTGTCTATAGAAAGATTTGTTCACCTTGGAATTATAGACATTTTGGGCTGGATAATTGTTTATTTATTGGTAAGGGGAGGACTTTCCTGTACATTGCAAGAGGCTTAGCAGGGATCACTGACCTCTACTCACTGGATTCTCATAGTACTTTCCTTCCAATGTGGAAACCAAAAATGTGTTCAGATAATGACAAATGTCCTCTAAAAGCCAAAAATAGTCCTCATTGAAAAATACTATTATATAGGAAATTGATGCTTTTTCTAAACCCTGGGGTACATGTGCTTAGAGCCTTCATAAAAGTTAAGGTTTGCGTTTAGGTGTAGTTTCTTGGAACTTATCTTGTTTGCTGTTTTTTTGGGAAACCTGGATCTGTGCTTTATTATATCAATTTAGGAAAAAATTGTAATAATTATTGTTTAAAATATTTCTTGTGTTGTTTTCTCTCTCCTTTCTCCTTCTGGTATTTCTATTACATATATGTAATAGTATGTAACACTTTATAGTTGTTTCAGAATTCTTGGATATTTTGTTCCTTCTTTCAGTCATTTTTTCTTTTTGCTTTCCAGTTTCTGAAGTCTCTATGGACATATCCTCAAGCTCAGAGGTTCTTTCCTTGGACATATCCAGTCTATTAGTAAGCCCATCAAAGGCAGTCTTCATTTCTGTTACAGTGTTTTTGATTTCTAGCATTTATTTTTGTTTCTTTCTTGAAATTCCCAAAGTTTTGCTTACATTATTCATCTGTTCTTGCATGTTGTCTATTTTTTCCACTAGTGCCATTATCATATTTTAAATAATGATGTTAATTTCCTGGTCAGATATTTCTGACATCCCCGCCATATGAGTCTGGTTCTGATACTTGCTCTGTTTCTTCAAACTGTGTTTTGTTGCTTAGTATGACTCATAATTTTTTGTGGAAATCTGGACATAATGCTCTAGGTAAAAGGGACTCTGTTAAATAGGACTTGAGTGATGTGGTGGTAAGCTGTGAAGGAATAAGAAACGTTCTATGTGCCTATGTTTAGGTCTCAGCCCTTTAGTAACCCTGTACCCTGAGCTGTGAATTTCACTAGTGCTTTACAGGTTCCCACTATCCGATAGGTAGAACAGGATGGTCACAGGGGGCAAGAGTAATGGCTTAGTCAAAGGCATAAGTGCCAAAGCAGAAAGACCCAAATTCAATTCTACATTCAAGCTCAAAGAGGAAACTAAAAAAGGGTTAGATAACTTTGGATTTATGTAGCTTATTCATAACAAGGAATTATATAACATTTTGCATTCCTTGGCTTATTCCTTGACTTTGGATTTTTTAATCATATATACTCTTACCAGAGCATAATTTCCTTTGATCCAGTTTGTGGGTTCACCCATATTAAATGATAAATTACAAAAAAAATTTAGTGATGCCCTGCATATTAAAATAATATGCCATTTATATGCATGGAAAAAGAGAAACAACTTAAAGAAATTATTGCAAACTAAAAAGCAACAGTAATATTATGAGTATGAATTCTTTTGAAACTTGGAGTCAGACTTGCTTAGAAATAGAAAAGAAGAGTGTTTCAGTCTGATAATCAAAATAGAAGCAGTACAGGAATAAAAACTAACGCAAGTCAGGCTGATTGAAATGAGGAAGAGAGATGTTCTTATGGAAAAGGTTGAAATTTTAAAGGACAGATTAGAAATAACTAAGAGGAAAATGAGAACTTAAAGGTCAGACCACACTGATAAGCACTGTATCTAACTTCTTTTTGAAAGACCATTAAAAATAAGTATAAATAAGTATTTTAAATGTAATTGTAAAATAGTGACTCAAGACTAAAAAGACATTTAGCAGAAGAAAAAAACCCAAAAGAGACTGAAATGATTCACTAAAAGAGAATCAGGGATCTAGAAGCCAAGTAAAGTCTCCTTTGAAAGCTAAGATTTTATAATTCTTAAGAATTGCAGAACTATTTGTTAAAGATTATTATCAACACATCAAGAGGTTAAAACCTCTAGACATATTTGAGAGATGAAGCTCAGAAATCAGAATATAGCCATTGATGGAGGAGATGCTGGCATTACCTATGCCCTGGAGGGACATGCCCAAACCAAGAGAAGACACAGCAAAGGTGTGAGTGAGTGATAAAGCCTGTCTAGATTGGTTTTTGAGTCAAAATGAAAATACCTCCCGGCTGGAATGATACAGTTCTGAAAAGTGAAGCCCTAGCTTTACCTAACCACCGAGATACTCTCCAAGACATGTGACTTAGAGGAATGTAGGGCCTATTATCTGACTTTTCTCTGCCGCCCATGCCCTTCCCCTACATGCCCACATGCCTCACTCTCCCAAGTCACTTACAAGTCATGATTAAATGGTTACCTTATTAAGGAGGCTCACCCTGACTGCTCTTTTAAAAACTGGTATTTGTGGTCCCTAGCTCCAATATCACTATCCTCTTTACCCTGCATATAGCACTTTCTAAAATTCTATAGAATGTAAGTTATTTAATGAATTGTTTATTTTATGTTATACTCTAGAATATAACATTCATGAAAGCATAGAATTTTGGTATATTTTATTCATTAATATGTGTTAATAATTTAGAAAAGGGCTTGTCATACAGGAATCGCTCAATCAATATTAACAAATAGATGTAGTATTTACAACACTTGGAAATGAACTAATACAATTTCCGGGGTTATGCAGGAACTAGACCAGAAGAAATGTTTAGCCCCTACCAGTCATCAAAAAACTTCTTTAAAAAATAATTAACAGATTAGGAGAAATGGGAGTATGTTTTTAAAATTTGAATTAAGATTTGAAAACTTTAATCATTAATTCACATGGGGGAAAAGGGCTTCATTTTGAACTTTAACTCCTTTGAATTTTTAACATTCTTGCATGTAAACAATCTCTGAATTTTAATTTCTCTCTAAAAATAATGGAATGTTTGTATTAAATTTGAAAACATTTCCATATTTGAGTGTCATTTTCTTTGAATTGCATTTATCCATCTTATTACTAAAGTATGTTATTTGTGTTCATTGAAGAAATTGTGATTGACATGTTTTGTCCAATAATGTAGCTGACTTGAATTTGAAGTAAAGTTTCAGCAGACAGTAGAGTAATCTTGGAGTTACTTTAATAAATATACTATTTTGATTCAATGCAGAATCTTTTGGGAGAGGGGAATCTAAACTGAATACTCATGCTTTCAGAACATACCTAAAGGAGTACTGCTGCTGTTTGGAGAGAGGACTCATGAAATATAATGCAGTACTGTTTGGATAAACTCCTAGTCCTTTGGACCAGGAAAACACCACAAAGCAATTTGGTCATGGGCTTTTTTGTTATGTTCCATATGTCAAGAGAAAAAAGAAACATAGCAGAAAGGAAGAGAATACTTCATCGTCATGCATGATATTTTCCTCCTACAAGGGTATCTCCAGGCTCCACCCTTAAACTTTCTACCCTAAAGGTGAGTAATAAATCACTCTTTTGATAAATTTGAGAAAACTAAGTGGACATGTTTGGTTCAGCTCCTACCTTTTCTTGTGGAAGCTAGTCAGCTCACAAATAGTATAATACTTCTCTGCTCCGCTACAGGGGAGAGCTTTTCAGGTCCACCATGACTATGACCGGTAAAGGAATTTTGCCTCAGTTTGGGTATTTAGTTAGGAGAACAATTTTGTACTGAATTAAGCTATATCCCTCCACATTATCTTTTACTAATAACAAAGATTGTATATTAGCCTTAGCTTTTACTTTTTTACTGTTCAGACTTAGGTGAAGGAGATGCTTGCTGTTTAATGTCATCCTCTTAATGAATCCAATCCACATTTTTTTTTGATAATTATCTACTTGGATAAGAGTTTCTCATTTTGAGAATTATGGTGTCAAGAAGATAATCCCATCTGTTCCACATTCTCTCCCAGCATCTCAGATCTTACTTCTTTTTACGTCTGCTACAGCCATTGAGTTCTGACCACCGTAAGCATGGCCAGTTTGACGAGCTGATGTCTCTCTCTGTGAGAGTCAGTGAAAAGGTCAGAGACAGGTTACTTCAGTCCTGCCAAAGTTATTCCACGTGGCACTAAAAGTTTAAATCAAACATTTTGAGTTAACAGTTGGGCAACTATATCATGGGATGACAAGCAAAGAATGAAAAGACTTTAAATATTCACTTTCTGAAGTAATTTCAATATATTCCTTTATAAGACTTTATTGAAACTCTTCACAACACCTCAGAAGAAAGCCCCACTGCTACTCATTTAAATAAATCTTAATCTCTACATGTATTCTTATAGTGCCCTATATCTATTCCTATTATTCTGGAGTATTACCCATACTTTGGTATTTAATTAATGCAGGTTACGAAGAGTTTGTAGTTTGCTCCTGGAGTTCTTCTGAAAACATATGGGGACACTGGTTATTAAAATAACAAGAGAACACTACTGCTTTTTTTGGTGGACTGAGGGATGTTAATTTTACCGCGATAAGAACAATCCCATCCTAATTCCAAAAGCACCTCCTTAATTAAAGATTGATAAAATCGTATTAAGTTGCTTATTATGAAAAGTTCTATGATGATCATTGTTGTACATGTCTTTTCTGGCTTATGTGTACAGTGGTGAAATTATTGGGGTATATGATATGCTTCTGTGCAGCATTAGTGCCAAGCAGTTTCCCTAAGTGGTTGTACAAAATTTATACTTCCATTAGCAATGTGTGAGTGTATCAGTAGCTCTACATCCTTGCTTCCAGTGGTATTTGTCTCTTTTGGTGTGTATGTGGTGCTACTTCTTTAATTTGATTTATCTAATTACTGACTACTGTGGTTGAGCAAATTTCCACATGGCTTTGAGTATTTGCCTTAAACTCTATTTTGAAATTTCACTTGAAAATTCTTCTCCCATTATATATTATATTTAATATATATAATATATATATAGTTTTTACTCTTATATAGAGATATATATATATAGTTTTTACTCTTTACCAGCAATCATTTGATTAACCAAAGTTTAACTATTTACCAATTTTTAAATTTTATATTATATGGTTAACTTTTGTATTATGCTTAAAACTGAAAGCCTACTATAATATCATTAGGTAATTTGCATAATTAATATCTAGTTCTAACTACATATTTGGAGAGAAGTACACATGTTGCTATAAACACATCTGCAATTTTTATGTATGAGGAAGTATGCAAAATTATTTTTTCTATAAACATATTCAATTTACATAGAATGATTTGTTAAAAGAACATTCTGTCTCCAGTGTCTGGCAGTGTCAGCTTTGTCATAAATCAGATGCACCCATATGTGGGAAAGAGTTTTTGGAATTGCTAATATATCCTTTTCCACTGCTGTATTTTTCTGTCTTTGGAATAAGATCATACTGTCTTAATTATGGTAACCTTTTTAAAGTTTTTGTATATGACAATGTAAGTGCTATAAAATTTTAAAGCCATGTTAGTTTTCTATTGTGTATACCTAAGATTTACAACATGGTACTTTGATATATATGTACAGACTGAAATGATTATTAAAGTCAAGCTGATTAACATGTCCATCACCACACATACCTTTTTATTTTGAGTTTTTTTATAAGAGCACCTAACATGTACTTTTAGCATATTTTTAGTATACAATACAATATTATTAACTGTAGTCCTCATGCTGGGTATTAGATCCCTAGATTTATTTATCCTACCTAACTGTAACTTTTTGTCCTTTTATCTAGATCCCTCAATTGCTATCCTTCCAGTCCATTCTGCAGTCTTCTGGTAATCACTCATCTACTTTGTTTATATGTATTCAATTTTTTTTTAAGATATCACATTTAAGAGAGATCATGCAGCACTTGTCTTTCTGTGTCTGGCTTATTTCACTTAGCGTAATGTCATCCAAGTGTATTTGTGCTGTTGCAAATGGGAGAGTTTCCTTTTTATTTAAGCTGAAGAATATTCCATTATATGCATATACCACGTTTTGTTTATCAGTTAATCCACTGATGAACATTTAGGTTGTTTTCATACTTACTTCCTGTGAATAATGCGGCTACAAATGTGAGAGTAGAAATATTTCTACCAGGTGCTGATTGTTATTTCCTTTGGGTATATACCCAGAAGAGGGATTGTTGGGTCTTACGGTAATTCTAGCTTTAAGTTTTTGGAGTACATTCATACTCTTTTTCGTAATAGCTATACAAATTTACATTCCATTTACATTTAGTGTACAAAAGTTCCCTTTTCTCTACATCTTTGCAAATACATGTTATCCCATCTTTCTGATTATAGCCATTTCAACATGCTTGAGATGTTATCTTGTGGTTTTCATTTGCATTTCCCCGATGATTAGTCATACTGATCACCTTTTAATATACCTATTTGTCCATTTGTATGTCTTCTTTGGAGAAATATCTATTCAGATACTCTGCCCATTTTAAATCTGTTTATTTTCATCTTTGTTATTGAGTTGTGTGAAATTGTTGTATGTTTTAAATATTAACTTCTTATCATATATATGGTTTGCAAATATTTTCTCCCAATCCATAGGATGCCTTTTTATTTTTTTTTTGATTGTTTTCTTTAGTATGCAGAAGCTTCTAGTTTGATACAACCTCATTTGTTCATTAATGCCACTAAAATTATTTTAGCTATACTTTTATTTGAATCTTCATATAAATTATAGAATCAACATGTTTGTTTATTAAGAAACAAACTGCTGAAATTTTAATTGAGATTGCATTAAAACTATTATAATATTTAGTAGGAATTGACCTCTTTACAATATTTATACTCTGAGTCCATGAACATTTACACCTTCCTTAATTGTTCTCAATATTCAGCATAAAGATCTTTACTTGTTCCTTCATTAACTGTTCCCAACTATGAAAGGCAATATAATAATCTTCAAGGATGTTCACTTCTTACTTCCTGGAATTTGTGGATATGTTGTTACCTTACATGACAAAAACAGACTTTGCACATGTGATTAAAGTTTTGAGATGAGGAGATTATCCTGAATTATCTAGGTTGGTCTAATATATACTCTAGGATAGTTAAGAGAAAGGCAAGAGGATCTGATACAGAGAAAAAGACTAGAAAAGGAAGAAGAGTAATGTGGAGCCAAGAACCTACTAAAAGGCAAACTCTAGCAGCTGGAAAAGGCAGGCTCTCTTAGAGTTTCCAAAAAGAGCACGTCTCTGCCTGCCTTTGGAATTCTGACCTCTAGAGCTGTAAGAAAATGATCTTACATTGTTTTCAACCACTATGGTCATAAAATTTTGTTCCACTTGGATATGGGAGCTAATATAATGTTTAGTATAAATATGAGGAACATCTTTGAGTAGTTTATCAGTATTAATATTTTTGATGTGATTGTAAATGACATTGTTAAATTTTATTTTCTAAATACCTGTTGTTACAAAATAAAAATGCAATTGTTTCTAATGTATTTTTCTTGTTTCTAGAGGCCTTACTAAATTTATTTTTAAATTTTAATACATATTTTAGGCCTCAGTCTGAGTCTAACTCCAAGTGTGAATGCTTTATTCTACCAAACCACTTAAACTGTTCTATTAGAATCAGTTAGAGAAAAAACAATAAACAAACAATTACCTGGCTTTTAATTATGTCCTATTAATATTGAAGGTAAAAACAATCTGCATTCATACTCAGAACATCTTTTATTGTAATGAGAATAATTTTTCTAAGTGTTTTGAATTTAATTATTATATTACAAATAAGAAAATATATAAAGTAATATATTTTATTGAAAAACATAAAACAATAGATTAGCAAATGATCCATGTTACGAAATATGTTGTAAGCATAGGAAAAGATATATAACTGTTTTATTTTTGTTCAAAATGAATGATAAATTTACAGTAGAAAAGTATGGAAAACTTGGTATAATTAAGTACAGTGCAGCATAGGTAAATTTGTGGGAAAACAACTATTTAACAACTGTGTTGGAGCTCTAGCTCTGTCCTGGATCCAGTAGATTACTAATTGTAGTTATCTATGTTTATTGAATGTCTACCCCTTCTAAGTTGCTTTACATTTTCAAATCTCATTTACAACTATTGAAATATAACTGCTCAGATAATGATTAAGAAGTTTGAGATAATGTGGTGGTTACTATTAAGCGTCAATTTGATTGGATTGAAGGATGTCTAGATGGCTGGTAAAGTATTGTTCCTAGGTGTGTTTGTGAGGCTATTTCTAGTGGAGATTGACATTTGAGTCTGTAGACCAGGAGAGGAAGACCCCCCTCTCAATGTCGATAGGTACCATCCAATTGGCAGCCACCTTGACTATAATAAAGCAGACAGAAGAAGATCAATATGTTTGCTTGCTGAGTTTTTTGACTCTCTTTCTTATCATGGTGCTGGACATTTGCTTCCACTCCTCCTGCCCTTGGACATCAGACTCCAGATTCTTTAGCCTTTGGATTTTGACTTCCACTAGCAGTTTCCCAGGGGCTCCCAGGCCTTCAACCACAGACTAAAGATTACACTGTTGGCTTCTCTGGTTTTGAGGCTTTCAGACTTGAAGTGAGCCACTACAGGCTTTTCTCTTCCCCTAATTTGCTGACGGCCTATGGTGGGACTTTATCTGGTAATTGTGAACCAATTCTTTTTAAGAAATTCCTATATATATATACACACCCTACTGGTTCTGTCCCTTTGGAAAACCCTGGCTAATACAGATGCAAAAATTGAAATAATACAAATAAGCAGCAAAACAAGGAAACCAACCTAGCGCTCTGTTTCTTATTTCTTGACTCTCAATTATCTATCAATTATCATTGAATATTGGTGAATTGGTATCAGCAGAACTGTGTTCTTGGTATAATATGGGCTATTTAAAATACCTACTTTGCCATTTATATGGCTAGTATATTTATCTCTTTGCAATTTTAGAAAATTAGAGGTTCTAGATGGTGAGAAATCACAAAGACACAATTTTCTTAACAGCAAATGAGGCAAATGCCGAAACTATGGTAAGTGAATTTGAGTCTAATGTCAAAAATATTTTTATTAAAAAATGTTCAAACATAATTTGTAAGCATTTAGAATGGTATAAAATAACTCATAAGAATTAGGATAAAAAATAAATTGCATCATTTAATAACTTATTTTTTTGATAGACAAATAGATAAGAGATCTATTCCTTCATTTCATCATTTAGACTTTTATTCATCAGGTAATTATTAGGCGCTATGCACTCTTCTAAGTACAGGGGATGGGCTTGTGAATAACATGAAAAATATCCTGTTCTTTTGGTGAAATAGGAAAAAAACATAAAAACATAATTGTCAAATATATCTATATCTATATAAATATGATCTATGATGTTTGATATGCAAAGTATATCAAAGGTAGTGGCAAATATGAAAAGCAAAAAAATGGCAGTATAAGAAGATAAAAGGTTATGTAAGGTACATATTTCAGATAAAGTGAGTGGGGAAGATATCTATGGGAATAACGTAGTTGAACAGAGTATGTAAACTGTGAAGGCTCAAGCAATGCTGCTATGTAAGGGAAGAATATTTTGTGTAAGAAAGACAGAAATTGTACAATTTTTACATAATGAAAACGTCTTATAAGACTAGGAGGAGGTAGCTGCAGGTCAGATCATGTACAGGCTTATAGGAAAGACATTGATGGGTGCAGGAAGTATCTTAATGATATTTAAAAAATTATTTTAGTTCCTATGTAGAGGATAGCCATGAGTAGGGCAGTAGAATCACAGAAACCAGATATAAAACACTAAGATTAGGGAGTAAAATAATTTTGGCATAACTATTAATAAATTACTTTTCATATCTTTGAGAAATAGATGGAGAACTATGGCCTTTCTGGTATTATAGTTAGCTTCACTTAATAATCCCTGAATGAGAATTTCAAGAGAGCATTAATTAATGATTCAAAGCCAACTTGGAATGAACTGAGGCTTAAGACTTGGTTCTTCATATGATCTTGTTGAGTATTTTTATCAGTGATTCAGCTGGGTACATGGAAAACACGCAAGTAAAATCACAGATAACCTGAAGCTGTCAGTGACACAGTGAAACATGTATACAGGCCACTATATTATCATAACAGGCTGGAAAATGTAGTGACATTTTTGAAACAGACTTTGCTTCAGAAAGAGAAATCAAAGACATCAGACAAAAAATCCAGACAAAACCAAGATCAACAATCACATGAAACCCCAAATCCCATGAAAGGTTTAAGCAACAGCAGAGAGATCTGACTATAGTTCCAATAGCAGAGGAAAACAAGACAGAGTGCCATCAGTGTACCAGTAATTTTCAAAAATTTCTGTCAGTAAAAGAGAAAACAGTTTCAAATTGTACACAGAAGAAAAACCCCAAAAAACAGTTCAAATCAACAGCAGAAATATACTGTCATTGTCCTAAGATTATTTCAAGGGATATACAAGTCAAGACTTAATAAAAATTAGATTGAGCCTTCTGGCATTCACTGCTTATTAAGTGGAAACCTGTGGTATTAGTGGGATGGTTAGTCAGTGTTAGTTCTGAAGAATGAGAAAAATGAGAATGAGAAAAATGTCTCAGGGAATTAAAAACTTCCACATATTACCTCTTCCATACACTTCCATACATAATTAAATACGTAAAACAAAAACTGATAAACAAAAATTATCCACCTAAAAAGGTGTGAAAACAATTGGAAAGAAAACTAATTCCATGAAGGAAAGCCACCAAATTAAAAATAAACAAACAAATATTTAACTCACAATTAATCTGATTTAACAGAACAAAATTAAGAAGTCTTTGGAAAATATATGTAATTTATATCTTAAATAAAATTCCAAAAGATATTTAAAAAAAGAATAAATTAGAAATCTCAAACCGATATTTTATTAAGTTAACAAATAGTGAAATGGAACATAGGAAAAAATATCCCAAAGCGCAGCACAAAAATATACAAAAGTAGGGAAGCTATGAGAAAAAAGTTTAAACATATAGAACATATTTCTAGAAGGTCCATATTTTACTTAATGCAAAACAATAGGCATTATCATGTAGATAATAGAAAAGCAAAATAATTGGGAGAATAGAATGCAGATAATTAAACATAACTTTTAAAAAGAAAGAAAGAAATTATGTGACTGATAAACGAGAAAAAAATATCCTATATACTCAGTAAGGAAAAGATATTTTATCCTACAGTAAGAAATGATCTCCAAATCTCAGTAATATAAAAATACAATTGTTTATTTCCTGTTCATACTATATATCCATCTTGGGTTAGCATAGGGCTCATGTCAATTTTATCCTCACTCAGGGACCCAGAAGAATGCATTATCCATCATATAAACTATCACTTGCTGTGGCAGTTGAGAGAAACAAAGGTAACAAATTGCATACGGCCTCTTACAGGACATTTTTCATGCTTGAAAGTAGCACATATTACTTCTGTATATTTTATTAGTGTATAGAATTCGTAAGATCAAGTCCTCACTTCAAAATAGAAAAGAAAGCAATAAAAACATAAAGATATGCAAAAGGAATAAAGACAGTGATTATTCAAGGGGCAGAGAATAACTAAACTATTATACATATTAATGGTATTAAAGAAGTAGAAATATGCAAATGGAAAATGACATATATATGAATAAAATATTCCTAAAATATATTTCAATGTACAGATTGAAAAGGCACAATTCATTACAGGAATATTTAAAGTAAATTATCAGCACTTACAAATGTTCTGTTATGTTGATGGGCATCCAGTCACAAAAGAAATGTGTATGCTATTGAACAATTATATTGAATTCAGATATTCTTATAATAAAACAAAGTTCTGAGAAAAGTAAATGTACCCTAGTTATTTTATGGTCAGAAGAGTATTCATTCAGCCATAAAGTAATAGATATTATCATGTCAGCAAACACATCTTTGAGCATTAATCGAGAAAACTACTGAAAAACAATCATATGTGGGCAACAAATAAATCCCTAGAAATAAAAAATGGAAAAATTTGGAGAACTATACTTAAAAAACAATTGATGAGAAACTTTAACTCTGTTCAATCTAGAATGAAGTAAACTAATTTTTAAAATTACAGTTACACAGGAGAAAGTAAATATTACATAACATGACAATTAAAAATGATAATACTGATAAAGTTTGTGGGAGTAGGGATAAAAGAAGGACAGAAGCATAGTCATGTTAATTGTCTCAATTTCATAACTGAGAATAAACAGAGTAAAAAATGTAAATGTATTTAAACTCATTTTAATCCATTTCATGTAATTGTATATCAGTTAAATATGTCATAAATTAATATTTTACAGAAGTATAGTAATTTTTTATATAGCAAAATATTTTTACATACAAACACCTGGAATATTAAAGCTGATATAAGGATATAGTATAGCTGATATGTTCCCTCCAAATCCCGTGTTGAAATATAATCTCCAGTGTTGGACATCAGGCCTAATGGGATATGTTTGGGTCATGTTGGTGAATCCTTCATGGCTTAGTCCTGTCCTCATGATAGTAAATTATCCTGAGATATGGTTGTTTAAAATTGCGTGGCATCTCCCAAACCCCACTTTCTCTCTTTCTCCTGATTTTGCCATGTGAGACATCTACTTCCTTCTCACATTTCACCCTGATTGTTAGCTTTCTGAGACCCTCACAAGGAGCTGATGCCAAGTCAGCCCATAGAATCTTCAAAAAGCCAGTTAAATATCTTTTCTTATAAATTATCCAGCCCCAGATATTTCTTTATAGAAACACAAACAGCCTAACACAGCAGGCATTAATTAAGAATGCATTTCATTTATGAATACATCTCAATAATTTAGAAAAACATCCATATTAACTGTATTTTAAATATACACAAGTTTTATCCCTTACTCAAATAGTTGAAAATTTGTCATTCAAGTTGATTCATGGAAGCTATTTAAGCTTCCAATCACATAAGGAAGCATTGGAAGGAGTAAGGCAGAGGAAGGTCATTTAACCTCTCTTTCAAGACACTTGAATTTAGCACATACAATTTCTTACATTCAACTGACAGTCAATAATCATATGTAGCCACATTGGAGGCAGGAATGTAGTCTTTCCTCTGGGTTGCCATGAAGAGACAATATAACACTTCTTTGACAAAAATATTTTTAAGTCTGAAGAAAAAAGACAAAGTAGACATTAAAAACTCTTACCCTACTCAATGTCAAATATAGAATAATGACAAATAATTTTTGTAACTCTAGAGGGCTAAACTGAAGTTCATGTTTATAAGAGTTGTGGGGGATGCTGTAGAACAAATTCGAGAGGGCATAAACAAGTGCATGTTTGTCTGCAAATATGATTGATATTTTCTGTTTTCTTATAGAACACTAGCTATGTTCAAACAGATAGAGTTTTATATTCAACTAATCTCTTCAATCCATTTCTGATTTTGGAATTTCATAATGACAAAATAGTTTGTTCTTCAGATTTTAGTAGCAGAATTAAAGATTAAGCATTTTGTAGTTTGGAAACACTTCTTTTTTGTTATTCTTGCTTTTAGAAAAGATAAACAAATATAGTATTTTCTTTCTTATGCTGGTAACACTATTCTGTTTCAATAAACAAATGTGCCTGAGATAAATGTGTTTCTTTAAAGTAAACATGACAATATCACAGGAAGAGGAAAAAAAAGAATAAAATTGCAAGTGGAAAACAAAAAGTAATTTGCCATATAATTAGGTTCAAATTTCACATGAGAACCAATCTTAAATCCTGAAACACTACAGAGTGGTTTCTAGCAAATTGACTTTTTAGACTTTTATTTTTGTGTGTGTGTGGTTCTTTTCAGGTCTTCTCCACTTTATGTAAGAACATTCCAGTTCAGGCTGGATATGAATGGCTCATGCCTATAATTCCAGCACTTTGAAAGGCCTAGGGGGAGGATTGCTTGAGGCCAGGAGTACAAGACAAGCCTGGTCAACATAGTGAGACCCTTGTCTCTACAAAATAAATAAATAAATAAGCTGGGATTGGTATCTTCCTGTAGTCCCAGCTACTTTGGAGGCTGAAGCAGAGGGATCTCTTGAGCACAGTAGTTCAAAACTCTAGTGAGCTATGATTGTGTCACTGCACTCCACCATTTATGACAAACTGAGACTCCATCCCAAAAAAATACAAAATAATATTTTAAATTCATTTATTAAATTCACTAACCTTGTGTAATCACCTGTTTATCCCAATTTAAAGAGCTCACCTAAGTTTTATTATCAACTACTAAAGAAACATTTATATTGGCTGGAATTATCTCTTTAAATTTTTTTGTAATTGTAAATTTAAAAAAAAAGCTATCTAATTTGATTTTGGTTTCTTCAAGTGAAAGTGGGAATTTTCTCATCTAACTCTCAACAAGGCAAGTTTGCAGACGGAGAAGTAATGAAGTCCAAGGAGCAACTTTTTAAACTTAGTGTTTTAGCTTAAATTTAGAGATTTTCAGAGTGGACCTATTCTTTACAATAAACAAAAACATTTAGAGGAAAAAAAAATAAACACATCACACATCAAGTCCTAAAAGAGAAATATACTTTATCTTAAATGGTTTTTGAAATTTTCCACAAATTTTCTTCTTTCAAGCCATTCCCCAGATGATTATACATATAGTGTTTTACATGAGCAGAGGCTTTATATGTTCTTAGTATTGCAGAAAAAAGAGTTATCTGGCATTATTGAGGGGATAATATTTTCCAGACAATGTACATAATACAGTGTGTATATTATCTCTGGAATAAATTTCCATATAAACATGCACTTTAAGTTTACTTAAATATTTTACTTTATTGTAACCATTTGCATATTTTCTACTTTTTTTTTTTGACAGAGTCTTGCTCTTGTTGCCTAGACTTGAGTGCAATGGTGCAATCTTGGTTGACTACAACCTCCACCTTCCGGGTTCAAGCAATCCTCCTACCTCAGCCTCCCAAGTAGCTGGAATTACAGGCATGTGCCAACACGCCCAGACAATTTTGTATTTTTAGTAGAGACAGGGTTTCTCCATGTTGATAAGGCTGGTCTCAAACTCTCTACCTCAGGTTTTCTGCCTGCCTCAACCTCTCAATGTGCTGGGATTATAGGTGTGAGCCACCACAACCAGCCATATTTTTCTTTTTAGTTTACTATTGCCTTTGCTGTTAAGGCTTATAGTTTTTTCTTCCTTTAAGTTCACATTACATTTGGGCTACAATAAGGATACATAGTGTGTGCTGGTGCATTAATTACAGTAAATTAATACCAATGTAAACAATTCCTGATATTAATTAAAATAGCCATATAATCCTTAACTTCTTGTGAAAGTGGAACTTATTAATTGGGTTATTTAATAACTGTCAACATAATTATTTTCTTTTAATACTATATTTTTAAGCACCTTATTTTAATTACATGCCAATATGAACCTAGCAGAGATCACTATTTATTTCAGTACTCCTTCTCTTCTTTTTCTAAGGAAATAGAATATTTAGCTGGACATATGATCACCTCTAATAAGATCATATTGTGGAGAGGCTTTGTGACTACTGGCAGCCAGTGGGTTATAAAAGAAGTTGGTACGTAGTATTTTTAGGAACCTTCCTAAAAAGGCACTAAGTAGCCCTATGATTCCATTATTTTAGATCTTTTTTCCATTTTATTGCATCAAACACAGTTGATGTCTGAAACATCAGAATGAGGTTCAGACCCGAGGTAAGACAGACTGATAAACTGAATTTCTGAAGATATTTTTTATGAAAACCACCATATAAGTCCTAGATTGCCTACTTACAGACTTTAAATGACACATAAATAAACTTTTTCTTTGTCATTTATGCCTACATAATTTTGGGGTTTTCTCTTACAAGTATATATACATATATATATTACATATGCAGTATTCCTCCTAGAAGAATGCATTATGTAATTTAAACCACTCTTTCTTAATGTATATATGCTAGTGTAGTCTAAAAATTAGTCCTTATCTCATACAAAGTCAATTTGTAATTTGCTGAGTCAAGAGGAAAATTGATAGTGACATCGGGAAGCCAAAAGATTCACTTTACTC
The DNA here is from genome assembly GCA_963573385.1 of Cacajao melanocephalus. Taxonomy (NCBI): domain Eukaryota; kingdom Metazoa; phylum Chordata; class Mammalia; order Primates; family Pitheciidae; genus Cacajao; species Cacajao melanocephalus. Next base: position 3,309 of record CAUYLG010004856.1, on the reverse strand, counting down.
AGAACGAATGCGTCTATTTCCCACTATAAGGAACCATCTCTTTATCTCAGAGTTTGATACTGACTGAAGTCCTTTATCTTTTCTCTCTCTAAACTGTTTTCCAAGGTGATCTTAACCAACATGATATATTTTAATCACACTTATATGATAATGAATCTCAGAGTTATGGGCCCAGCACTTCCTCTTTCTGAACGCCAAACATCTACATCCACTTTCCTACTTCATGGATTCATTCAGTGTTTATATTATTGCAAACTAGGCATCAAAAAATAATGCTTGCCGCCTGTAATCCCAGCATTTGGGAGGCTGAGGTGGGCTGATCACAAGGTTAAGAGATCGAGAGATCGAGACCATCCTGGCCAACGTGGTGAAACCCCGTCTCTACTAAAATACAAAAACGTTAGCTGGGCGTGGTGGCTCGCGCCTGTAGTCCCAGCTACTTGGGAGGCTGAGGCAGGAGAATGGCTTGAACCCAGGAGGCGGAGGTTGCAGTGAGCCGAGGTCGCGCCACTGCACTCACGCCTGGCGCCTGTTGACGTATTTAAACTCTGTCTAAAAAAAAAAAAAAAAAAAAAAAAAAGCTTGCTTTCTACACTTGTATTCAGGGAATTGCTCAATAATTATTACTATTTTCCTTTTTCTCATCCTCTCTTGTCCAGCCTATTAGTAAATTTTAATAACTTTATTTACAAAACAAATCCCATACTCCATTTTCCTCTGTTCCTATCACTTTAATAAATCCATCAATCAGTTCCTTTCCGGGATTAATAGACTAGCACTTATCCCAGCTTCTTTCCTCAAAATTCATCCCTTTTAATTTATTCTCCTTAAATCAATTTATTCATTTCCTGTACTGCAAACAGAATGATCTTTCCACAGCAGATAATTAAATGCTGGGGAAACGTGGTTTAAACCACCAATGGTTTCCCATTAACCTTAGAATTAAATACAAACTTCATGTAATAGTCTACAAAGTCCAACATTAATTAAAGCCCTATATCTGATTTCATTTTCTAAAATGCTGCAATGACCCACCAAAGTGTGATCACATTGGCCTCCTTTCCAGTTCTGAAACGATCCAATTTCATTCTACCAGGTTTGTAAATAACCTAATTCCTATTTCTTCTCTATTTATTTCCCAGATTTTGGCATGTCTGGCTACTTCTTATCATTCAAGTATCATATTGAATATCACCCCAGTGAGGCTTTTCCTGGAAATTCAATTGAATGTGACCCTCCATGCTCTATCTAAATTAACATACTTTCTTATTATGTTATTTACCATTATTAATCAATCCTGATTTTTAAAAAATATTTCCTTACTAGAAGGCAAGTTAGATGGAATTAGTGACCTTGTCTTTTTACTCATCCTAGTGTCCCTGGAACCTAGAACAGTGATTGGCATGCAATAAGTAAATGAATATTTAGAATAAATGAAGCAGTAAATTACTTGGATATATGGTGACTATTATTCTGAAGTTCAAAGTGTTAACTGAGGATGTTGTCCATATTTCATATTACTAATTATAACCTTTATAGTAATGACAAGCAATTAAAAGGTTATTTCTATATTTTGTGATCCTCTTGGTTGATGTAAATGATTTTTTAAATACAGATAATATTTTCAATATTCTGTGGACAAAGTCATTGATTTGAAGCACTAGCCAATGACAGGCTTACTCTCTCTTAATTGGTAAAAGGCAGAGCTAACATTGCATTGAGTTGCTGAGAGTGAGGATTACAATGGAAATCTCAGTTACTGGTGGCTAAAGTTTCAACTATTAAACCACTTTTTTGCAGACTAATTTCTGATGCAATCCAGAGCCAAGGGTTAGATTTGTTCTCTATTCTTGCAGTAACTGGTAGTCATTAATAAGTACTTCCATTTGCAGAGATGAGTACATTTGAGGACCAAAATCTTGGCTTTCCATTCTCTACTATGCTTGTGCGAGGTTAATCCGTTTCAGAATAACCTAGCATTAATCATAATTTTAATCTATCTTTAATGTCATTGCTCTAGTTAATTAAAATTTGTCAGTGGCAACGTAAAATTTTGCTTTCTAGTTTACAATAAAAACAAGAAACAGTAATTAGTTGAAAATAGGTTCAGATTTTGAAGTTTGTTTTTTGTTTTTCTAAAGTCTAACCCCCTATTCTGCCTTCTGTTGCAATCTGTGGGACCCTATTTAAAATTACTCATATATTTGGACTTGCAATTAAGCTTAATCTAATTAACATTAACAAATAAATTTAGTTTATTCATATTTTTTATTTGTATTTGGGTAAGTATTTTGGATAATTTCCAAATGGCTCACATTTGAAACCATGGAATTATCTTTAACATATCTTTAAATTCACTTTTTATTATAACAATTAATTGAATCGTGACTCCATTTTCTCTGGGTTTCTGCTTACTGATATTACATTTTCTTTTACTTTGTTTATTTTCCTTTTCTGTGCTTTACTCTGTATGTATTTTTTCTGCACTCCATGTCAAATTTTAGTAGTATATAATAGTGTAACTGAATACATTTGACAAATAGTAAGTATTCAACCATTCACTATATGTACTATATTCTTTAAAGTAATTCTTATTTTGTAAATGAGAAAAGTGAAATTCACTCAAATGCACTCAATTTGATTTCAAATACCTCACTTATATGCACTATTTTTGGAGGGACATTATTTTTCCAGAAAAAAATATTACATAGTCTTTGGGGTTTCATGAGAGACAGATGACAAGTTCTTCCTTCTTCAGTTTAGGCCATCAGAATCAGAGATTTTCTCATAGCCTATATTTGTAGGAAAATGTCAATACATGTAGGAAAATGTTTTAGAGATTTAATAAAGAAGTTTATACCATAAACCTTATCATGGAAACATTTAATTAGACATGGTATCTATTTCATTTGATGATAAGCATACAATCAGTCAAACTTTATATAGCTGCTATTTGGTCTGTTTTAGAGCTGACTCATTGTATTTTAAGTGCTGAACAGCAGGATATAACTGGTAGAACTTATCTGGTACTTAGAATTCAGCAAAATACAAGAATTCACAGTAAGCAGGAATAGCTTCTTTTTATAATACACTCTTTTGAAATGGTAGGAGACAATCCAATTTAGCTTACTGAGAGACAATTTTAACTCCTTTGTTCATCTATACATTTTTACAGTTATATGGCTTTTTTTTTTTTTTTTTTTTTTTTTTTAGAAAGAGTCATGCACTGCCCCAGGCACCAGGCAGGCGTGCAGTGGCACGATCTCAGCACACTGCAACCACCCCTACCCGGGTTAAAGCCACTCTCCG
>CAUYLG010004855.1:0-32391 GCA_963573385.1 Cacajao melanocephalus | reverse complement strand
GCCCTTGGGATCCGCCGGCCTGGGCTTCCCAACGTGCTGGGCTTACCGGCCTGAGTCACCCGCCCCGGCCTCTATCTTTTTTTTTTTTTTTTTTTTTTTTTTTTTTTTTTTTTTTGAGACAGAATCTCACTCTGTGGCCCAGGCTGGAGTTCAGTGGCATGATCTTGGATCATTGCAACCTCCACCTCCTGGATTCAAGTGATTCTCATGCCTCAGCTTCCTGAGTAGCTGGGACCATAGGCGCACATTACCAAACCTAGCTAATTTTTTTGTACTTTTAGTAGAGACAGGGTTTTGCCATGTTGGCCAGGCTGGTCTCGAACTCCTGATCTTAAGTAATCCAGCCACTTCGGCCTCCCGAAGTGCTAGAATTACAGGCTGTCGATCTCCCTTGATTACCTGCTTTGTAAGATATGGATATTAGTGACCCTACTCTTCCCTTTTGTAACCTTCTGTTTGTTTATGCTATCAAGGTTATTAAATACATGTTGTTGTTAATACTCTACATTGACTAATAAGCATGCTCCTATGCCATTGTTTATAAATAATATTTTTAATGACTACAAGATTTCAGTTCCATATACCTAATATATAGTTTCTAACATTTAGGCTATTGTCAAGTTTTTACAATTAGTAGATTTGGAGTGAACATCTTCATATGTAAATGTCTATATCTCTGATTATTTACTTAGGATGGTTCGCCATGAAACCTTAGATGGGCCAAAGTATGTGAGGTTATACAATGAAAAGTTTCCTTCCCACCCGTTTCATAGCCTTCCAGTTCCCCACTTGGAGTCAACTAGTGTTATCAGTTTTTTTATTTACCCTCTCAGACAGTTTATGCATATATAAGCAAATACATGTATATGTTTATATGTTTTCTCCCACCCCCCCTTTTTTAACTCAATTGGAAACATATTTTATGCACTGTTACATGCTTTGCTTTTCTCTTAAGAATATATCTTAGAGGCTGGGTGCAGTGGCTCACACCTGTAATCCCAACATTTTGGAAGGCTGAGGCCAGCAGATTACGAGGTCAAGAGTTCGAGACCAGCCTGACCAACATGGTGAAACCCCATCTCTACTAAAAATAAAAAAATTAGCCGGGCGTGCTGGCGTACACCTGTAATCCCAGCTACTCAGGAGGCTGAGGCAGGAGAATCACTTGATCCCGGCAGGCGGAGGTTGTAGTGAGCTGAGATCATGCCACTGCACTCCAGCCTTGGAGATAGAGCCAGACTCCATCTAGGAAAAAAACAACAAAAGAGGCCGGGCACGGTGGCTTATGCCTGTAATCCCAGCAGTTTGGGAGGCTGGGGCAGGTCGATCACCTGAGGTCAGGAGTTTGAGACCAGCATGGCCAACATAGTGAAACCCCGTCTCTACTTTAAAAAAAAAAAATTAGCCGGGTGTGGTGGCAGGCACCTGTAGTCCCAGCTACTCAGGAGGCTGAGGCAGGAGAATTGCTTGAACCCGGGAGGCGGAGATTGCAGTGAGCCAAGGTCGCGCCACTGCACTCCAGCCTGGTGCCTGGTGATGGAGTGAGACTCTGTTTCAAACAAAAAAGGAATGCATCTTAGAGACTGGATTGTTTGTACTCCCACAAGCAGTGGATAAGGGTGCCAGTTTTCCTACACCCTTGCCAACACAGTTTGTTAATAATGTTTTAAAAGTTTTTGATATTTAATTGCAAAAGTGGTTTCCAGAAAAGTTGTACCAATTTACACTTCTGTCAGCCATGTGTGAGTGCTTGTTTGTGAAGTGTATGCAGGCATTGAACATACCAATTAGGAGTAGTGTTTGCTTATGAGTAATGTCTCAAGTATCATTAGTGAGTGCTTATTCTCTCAGGGTCACAAGTTGGCTACTTCACCTCCAGCATTGGGGTCTGGGCTGCAGTCAAGAAAGAGAAAAGGAAAAAGGAACAGGCCTACTGAGCACTCCCCCTTCTCAAGGAGTTTTAAGTTCCACTTTTTTTACACATCTCTTTGGTTGAAATTGTGTCAGATGGCCAAGACTATCAGCCAGAGAGGCCAGGAGATAGTTTTTATCTAAGCATATTGCTATCCCACAAAATCAGTGTTTTTGTTAGTAAGCAGGAAAGAGAGAATGATACTTGGTTGAGAATGAATAGTCTCTACCATGAGGGACTTTTTTTTTCTTTTTGAGACAGAGTCTCGCTCTGTTGCCCAGGCTGGAGTGCAATGGCGTGATCTTGGCTCACAGCAACCTCCACCTCCCAGGTTCAAACAATTCTCCTGCCTCAGCCTCCCAAGTAGCTGGGATTACAGGCGCCTGCCACTACCCAGCTAATTTTTTGTATTTTTGGTAGAGACGAGGTTTTCGCCATGTTAGTCAGGCTGGTCTCAAACTCCTGACCTCAAGTGTTGAGCCTCGGCCCCCCAAAGTGCTGGGATTACAGGCATGAGCCACCACACCCGGCCTCTACCGTGAGTTTTTGATCTTTGGTAATTCAAAAGCAAACAACAGTATCTCATTGATTTAATTTACATTTTTTGGATTAAGCATTTCCTCTATGTTTTATTAACATTAGAATTTCTTCCATTGTAAATTTGCTAACATCCTTTGCCCACTTATCCATGTGATTCTTAAGCTTTTTCAGTTGCCATTTTATATAGTAAGGACTAGTCATCCTTTGTTTTATACAAACACACACACATATTTTACACATAAAATTGCTTATGGTACTTCTTCCTCATTCTGCATGAAAAATATGAATATTTCATATCAAGTGTTGATCATCTGCTTATTCAGAGAGTAGATAATTAACACCCTTAGTTTTTTCTCTCTCTCTGTGTGTGTGTGTGTGTGTGTGTGTGTGTGTGTGTTTGAGATGGAGTTTCGCTCTTGTTGCCCAGGCTGGAGTGCAATGGCGCGGTATTGGCTTACTGCAACCTCCACCTCCCGGGTTCAAGTGATTCTCCTGCCTCAGCCTCCCCAGTAGCTGGGATTAAAAGCACCTGCCACCATGCCTGGCTATTTCATATTTTTGGTAGAGAGGGGGTTTCACCATGTTGGCTAGGCTGGTCTCGAACTCCTGACCTCAAGTGATTCACCTGTCTCAGCCTCCAAAAGTGCTGGGATTACAAGGCGTAAGCCACCATACCCGGCCAAAAAACTGCAAACTTTTAAAAAAGTGACTTTTAGTTAACTACAAGGACAGTCCTTTAAGATGAAGAAGAACATCTAGCTTAACCGAATAGGATGAAACTGTAGAGCATGGCTGCATTACTTGGTGTTCATGGACCTTTGAATCTCCTAAAATTCTATTAAAACTTTATGTAAGTGCATGTATGTATGTATATTCCTTTAGCTAGTAATTTTTACCACATTTTCAAAGTGAATTCTTAACTCAAAAATGATCGAGGCATTCTACTAAGGGTATTCCCATTAAGATCAGGAATAAGACGAATGTGCCCACTAACACTGCTATTATTTAATATTGTTCTAGAAGTTCATGCCAGTGTAACTAGAAGTGAAGCAGAAATAAGAACTATAACTATTAGAAATGAGGAGACCAAATCATGATGTGAGCCATCAGGGTGAGAATCCTGTTTACTTTTCGCCATCATTATGTCTGTAGCACCTTGCCTCGTGCCTGGCCTATAGGACATGTTTAATAAATATTTGATGAGTGAAAGATAAGGTATGATTTTATAATCAATATCTAAAATACAGATACGGGGCTGAGCATGGTAGTTAATGCCTGTAATCCCTATCACTTTGGGAGGCTGAGGTGGGAGGACTGCTTGAGCCTAGGAGTTCAAGACCAGCCTGGGCCACATAGTAAGACCCCCATCTCTACAAAAAAACAGAAATAAATAAAAATGGAGATATGATATAATTATATAATATTAGACAATGAAAGAGAATCAACTAAAAACATTTCATACTGGTAAGATAATTCAATAAATTGGGTAATCATTGGATATATACCAGATAACTAAAAATCAAGAAGTACCATATTAGTAATAACCATAATGTACGGAGAAAAAGAAATGCTAATGACAATAGCAACAAATATATAAAATATGCACGAATAATTGTAAGAAGATATGTGTGGAACCAACATGAAGAAATAGAGATTTGCCATGTGCCTGGTTATAAGGACTGAGTGTTGTAAAGAGTCATTTCCTTCCAAATTAATATATACATTTAACACTATCGTGAATCAAAATCCTAATGGAATTTTGTGGAAAATTCATTCTAAAAGTAATGTAAACAGGTATGATTAGCTTAAAGAATATTGGGATAGAGAAAGTAAATGAAATTAGCCTATTACACATTTAAATATACTATAATGCTACAATAATCACAAGCACAAGAATAGTTAGGAAATATTTTTCCTTTTAAAAATTTTTTGTTATGAAAATTTTCAGACAGAAAATTCAAGAGGTTATTATGAACACATATATATCTGTCACCTAGATTTAATGAACATTTTGCTATATTTCCTTTATTCTTTTTTTCAAGGCACTTTAAGCAAAATCTTACATCTATAGTTTTTTGCTGATTTTCTAATTGTTCTATTCATTATTGAAAATGTGGTATTGAAGTCTCCAGCTATTATTGAATTTATCTGCTTCCTCCCATCAGTTTGGTCGGTTTTCACTTCATCTATTTTGAGCCTCTGTTGTTAGGTACATATATGTTTGTAATTATTATAGCCTCTTGATGGATTGACTTTTTTATCATTATAAAATGCTCTTCTTTGTCTTTAGTAGTGATTTTTGTCTCAAAGTCTCTTTTGTCTGATGTTAGTATAGCCATTGTTTTTGAGTACCATTTTTATTGTTACCTCTTTTTTCATCCATTTATTTTCAGCCTCTCTGTGTCTTCAAATCTAAACTGTGTGTCTTGTATAGATACCATATAGTAGAGTCATTTTTAATCCATTCTGCCAATATCTGCCTTTGAGTTGGAGAGTTCAGTCTGTTAATCTAATAGCTGCCAAAGTTGGATTCACAACATCCATTTTGCTATTTGTTTTCTATACGTCTTATTTCTTCTTTGTTCCTCACTTCCTCCATTAATTACTGCCTTATTTTGTGTTTAATAGCTGTTTTCTAGGATTACCCCCACTTTTTTTTTTGAGACAGAGTGTCACTCTGTCACCCAGGCTGGAATGCAGTGACACGATCTCAGCTCACTGCAACCTCTCTGCCTCCTGAGTTCAAGCAATTCTCCTCCTGCCTCAGCCTCCTGAGTAGCTAGGATTACAGGTGCCCGCCACCACCCCTAGCTAATTTTTGTATTTTTAGGAGACAGAGGATTTTACCACTTTGGCCAGGCTGGTCTCGAACTTCTGTCCTCAGGTGATTCACCTGACTTTGCCTCCCAAAGTACTGGGATTATAGGCATGAGCCACCATACCCAGCCCTAGGATCCCATTTTAATTCCCTTTTTTATCTGTATATGTATATGAGTTTGTTTTTTGTTTTTTGTTTTTTCAGTCGGAGTCTTACCCTGTTGCCCAGGCTGGAGTGCAGTGGCACAATCTCGGCTCACTGCAACCTCCACCTCCTGGATTCAAGTGATCCTCCCACCTCAGCCTCCCAAGTAGCTGGGAATATAGGCGTGTGCTACCATGCCTGGCTAATTTTTGTATTTTTAGTAGAGTTGGGGTTTCCCCATGTTGGCCAAGCTGGTCTCAAACTCCTGACCTCAGGTAGTCTGGCTGCCTTGGCCTCCGAAAGTGCTGGGATTACAGGCATGAGCCACCATGCCTAGCCAAGTTATTTTCTTAGTGGTTTAACAACTTAATTTATACCATTCTAATTTACATTATTATCAATTTCAATACTACACAGAAACTTTGCTGCCATATAGCTGCATTACTCTTCTCCTTTATGCTGTTCCTGTGACAAATTACATCTTTATACATTGTGTTCATGAACATAGGGTTGTGGTAATTGCTTTATGTAATTGTCTATTAATCCAGATAGAAAGAGTTACAAACAAAAATATGCTGATACTGTCTTTTATTTTTTGAGACGGAGCCTCGCTCTGTCGCTAGGCCGGAGTGCAGTCGCGAGAACTCGGCTCACTGTCACCTCTGCCTCCTGGGTTCAAGCAATTCTGCCTCAGCCTCCTTAGTAGCCAGGACTACAGGCATGCACCACCACGCCCAGCTAATTTTTGTATTTTTAGTAAAGATGGAACTTCACCATGTTGGCCAGGATGGTCTCGATCTCCTGACCTCGTGATCCACCCGCCTCGGCCTCCCAAAGTTCTGGGATTACCGGCATGAGCCACCCTCACCCGGCCAGATACTGTCTTTTAAATATATACCTATCTAGTTTCCTTTACCAGTGCTCTTTATTTCTTCATGTAGATTCAGTTGTCTAGTGTCCTTTCATTTTAACCTGAAGGTTTCCCTTTAGCATTTCTTATAGGACAGGTCTACTAGTGTCAAACTATTTGTTTTTGTTTATCTAGGAATATCTTGATTTCTTCATATTTGGAGGATAGTTTTACTAGATCTAGAATTATTTGGTTTTTTTTTGTTTTTGGTTTTTTTTTGTTTTTGTTTTTGTTTTGTTTTTGGAGATGGAGTCTCACTCTGTCGCCCAGGCTGGAGTGCAGTGGTGCAATCTTGGCTCACTGCAACCTCCACCCCCGCAACCTGGTGCAAGTGATTCTCTGCCTCAACCTCCTGAGTAGCTGGGATTACAGGCACCTGCCACCACACCCAGCTAATTTTTGTATTTTTAGTAGAGACAAGTTTCACCATCTTGGCCAGGCTGGTCTTGAAGTCCTGACCTTGTGATCCACCCACCTCGGCCTCCCAAAGTGCTGGGATTACAGGTGTGAGCTGCTGTGCCCAGCCTGGATCTAGAAGTCTTGATTGATAGTGTTTTTCTTTTAGCACTTAGAATATAGAATATGTCTTCCAACCTTGATGGTTTCTGATAATAAAGTATCAGTCTTACGGAGAATTCAATTTAGGTTGTGAGTCACTTCTGTCTTGCTGCTTTCAAAATTCTGTTGTTGTCTTTGGTTTTGGTTATGATGTGTAGCCTTTTATGTTTGTCCAGCTTGGAGTTTGTTCAGCTCTTGAATGTATAGATTGTTTTTCATCAAATTTGGAAAGTTTTTAGTTGCTATTTCTTCAGATAGGTGTCCTTCAGATCTCTTTGGCTCTGTTCACTTTTCTTCATTCTCTTTTTTTGTGTGCTCATCAGACTGGATAATCTTAATTGACTTATCTTCAGAGTCAGTAATTTTTCCTTCTACCTGCTCAGATCTGCTATTAAAACCCTCTAGTGAAGTTTGCATTTCAGTTATTTTACTTTTCAACTCCAAAATATCTATTTGGTTTCTTTTTATAATTTCTGTCTCTATGATATTCTCTGGTGAGACATCATTCTCATACTTTCCTGTAGTTGTTTAGACATGGTCTCCTTTAACCTTTGAAAGCGTTTAAAATAGCTGATTTAAAGTCCTTGTCTGGTAACTCCAACTTTGTCTAGGAAGTCAGGGACAGTTTCCACTGATGGCTTTTTTCTTGTGAATGGCTCTACTTTATTTCTTTGTATGTCTTGTAGTTTTTTGTTGAAAACTGTACATTTTAAATGCCGTGGCAACTCTGAAAATCAGGTTTTCTCCACTCTGCTTCTCAGGGAACGCTATTTTTGTTGTAGTTAGGTTTTGTTTAGTGGCTTTTCTGAACTAATCTGTAAAGTCTGTAAACTTTTGTGTGTATCCACTGATGTCTCTACTCATTTAGCTTAGTAAATGTCTCATGATTGGACACAGATTTCCTGAAATGCCTGGAACCAGTGAGTCTCCCAGTGCTTGCTGAGGGCCTCTCTATGTGCATGTTGGAGCATGCCTTCACTCAGCCAGGCAGTTTACAACTCTGCCATAGCCTTCACCTCCTATTTGTGCAACATCTCAAAGTTAGACAGAGGTGCATGCTTAGGGCCTTCTCTAGTCTTAGAGCCCCAACACATGCATGTGGTCTTCTAATTCGCAGAAATGTGTGGGAGCTTTTCACATTCTCTATGGGCATCTCATTCCTTAGCTTTTTAAAAAATCATTTGGGTTAATCTATTGTTTACCACAACTGTTATCTATCACCTTAAACAGTTATGACATTAAGCACATTCCTTTAAACATTTTTTAAAAATAAACATCCCCCAGGGAGGGGAGAGGGTTTTAGTACTAGGCTTTGAAAGAAAGCTCTAGCTTCGTTCTGCTCACTATATTACTGGAAACATGGGCTGCTATTTTTCAAGGAGTTCACTAAGCTAGGACAAGGTAGATATGTCTGAGGCAAGTTAAAATGTGCAAAGCTCATTGTTCTTACTGAGATTCAGCTGTTTTTCTTGAATAAATGTTTTCCAGGTTGCTGCAAACCTTTTGTTACTTTCTAGAGTTCTGAAAAAATTCATCCTGACAGTTTTTGCTAGTTTTTCCCTTGTTTCTTACAAGGGAATGAATTCTTGGAGGTCCTTACTCTGCCGCTTTCACTGATGTCACCTATCGGGACATCTCATCCTAAATAGTTAAATATGCATTGAACGATATTTTCTTTCTTAACCACAGTACCATTGTATGACACCTAAGCAAAGTAACTTTTTTTTTTTTTTTGAGACAGAGTCTCACTCTGTCACCAGGCACCAGGCTGGAGTGCAGTGGTGCAATCTCGGCCCACTGCAACCTCCGCCTCCTGGTTTCAAGCAATTCTCCTGCCTCAGCCTCCTGAGTAGCTGGGACTACAGGCGCGCGCCGCCACGCCCAGCTAATTTTTGTATTTTTTGTAGAGACGGGGTTTCACCATGTTGGCCAGGATGGTCTCAATCTCTTGACCTCGTGATTTGCCCGCCTCGGCCTCCCAAAGTGCTGGGATTACAGGCGTGAGCCACCGCGCCCGGCCACATTTATTTCTTAGTATCATCTAGTACCATGTACTTACTCAAATTTCCCCCAGTTGTACCACAAATATCTTTCGAAATTGGCTTGCTTAAACCAGAATCCATTCAAGGATTACACATTGCATTTGGTCATTATAATCTCTTAGTCTTGTTCATTATTTAAAATTTGTTAATATGACTATTTTATTTTATTTTATTTTTTGAGACAGAGTCTCACTCTGTCGCTCAGGCTGGAGTGCAGTGGCACGATCTTAGCTCACTGCAACCTCCGCCTTCCAAGTTCAAGTGATTCTCCTGCCTCAGCTTCCTGAGTAGCTGGGATTACAGGCATGTGCCACCACATCCGGCTAATTTTTTTGTATTTTTAGTAGAGACAGGGTTTCACCATGTTGGCCAGCCTGGTCTCAAACTCCTCACCTCAAGTAATCTTCCTGCCTCGGCCTCCCCAAAGTATAATATGACATATTACATATACATAAAAGTAGAAGGGATAGCACATGAATACGTATAGTCTCAATACCCAGATTCTATAGTTGTAACATTTTGCTGTAGTTACTTGATTCATCTATCTATATCTGTCTCGCTATCTATAGTTTTCCCTGAGCCACTTCAAAGTAATGTACAGTCATCATAACATATTTTATCCTTAGTGTCTCCTAAGAATAAGGACATCCAGCCAGACGCAGTGGTTCACGCCTGTAATCCCAGCACTTTGGGACACTGAGGCGGGTGGATCATTTGACGTCAGGAGTTTGAGACCATCCTGGCCAACACGGTGAAACTCTGTCTCTACTAAAAATACAAAATTAGCCAAGCGTGGTGGTGGGCGCCTGTAATCCCAGGTACTTGGGAGGCTGAGGCAGGAGAATCGCTTGAACCCGGGAGGCAGAGGTTGCAGTGACCAGAGATCGTACCACAGTGAGACTTCATCTTTTAAAAAAAAAAAAAGGACATTTGTCATTCCCCACTGTAACCATACTACTTTTTTTTTTTAATACTTAGCCAGAATTAAGTAATAATTCCCTAAGGTCTTTAAATACCAAGTTCATAACCAAATTTCCCCACCTGTTTCCGCAAAACGTCTTTTATAGCCTTTTTCCCCTTCCAAAACCCAAGTCTAATCAAGGAAGGTTTTCCCCCCAGCTTAAAACAACTACCATTTTCTCATGTTCATGTATTCTGTGGTTCGGGAATTTGGAAATGGCACAGTGGTGACAACTTGTCTCTGCTGCACGAAGTCTGGGGTCTCAGCTGTAAAAACTTTGAAGGCTGGGGGTGACTTGTTGGCTAAGAGTTTGAGTCATCTGGAGTCTCTTTCACCTACATGTTTGGTGCCTGGTCTGGGAGGACACAAAAGACTGAAAGGGCTAACATGTGGCCTCTCCATGTGACTAGCTTCCTCACTGCCCAGCAGACTCAAGGCAATCAAACTTTTTACATGGCAGTTCAGATTGCTAAGCATGAGTGTTCCAACAAGCAGGATGGAAACTGAAATTGCCTTTACTGACTTAGCCTCAGAAGTCACATAGTATCATTGATACCATATTCTATAGGTTACAAATGAGGCTGCTTAGATTCAAGAGTCAGGCACAGACCCCACCTGTCAACAGGAAAGGTATCATAGGATTTGGAGCCATGTTTTAAAACCATCACACATAACAAAAATAAAGAGAACAATATAAAAGATATCCAAGTATCCATGCCTAAAAATTATGTATCAACATTTTTGGTAAATTTGCTTCCAATCATGTTTTAAACAAATGTTACTTTTAAAGAAAGAATTTCAGCCTTCCAAATTGCTTGTTCTAGAATCTGCATACTGCTTATCCAGAAATTCTCCTTTATAATAGCAATAGCTAACCAAAGAGTTTAAATCTAGGTCAGCAGCACCACCACATGTTTTTTCTGTGACAGTAGATGTTTTCCTTTAAAAATAGAATAGGGCTGGGCACGGTGGCTCATGCCTGTAATCCCAGCACTTTGTGAGGCCAAGGTGGGTGGATCACGAGGTCAAGAGATCCAGACCATCCTGGCCAACATGGTAAAACCTCATCTCTACTAAAAATATAAAAATTAGCTGGGTGTGGTGGTGTGTGCCTGTAGTCCCAGCTACTCGGTAGGCTGAGGCAGGAGAATCGCTTGAACCCGGGAGGCAGAGGTTGCAGTGAGCCAAGATTGCGCCATTGCACTCCAGCCTGGCGACAGAGTGAGACTCCATCTAAAAATAAATAAATAAGTAAGTAAGTAAATAAAATAGTTCATTGAACTCCTATATATCCACCAGTGAGAATCAACAGTTATTAATATATTGCCATATTGGCTTCATTTATCACTTAACCGTACTAAAAAAATTTTTCTTTGCTTGAAAGCAAACGTCAGATATTATGTCATTTCCCCCATGTATTTCAGTATGTATTTCTAAACAGTGGACATTTTCTCACAAAACCTTACAACCTGTTATTATACATAACAAAATTAACAATAATTTGGTAATTCTTTGATGTTATCTAATTCCATGTCTGTAATCAAATTTTGTAAATTGTCAAACCGTGAAAAGGTGTTTTTATAATAGATTGTTTAAATCAGGATCTGAACGGAGTCCACATGGCATTTCAATGTCATGCCTTTTAACCCTCTCAATCTAGAGCAGTCTCCTCTTTATTGTTTTGTGCTATTGATTTGTGATAGACACTGGTGTAATTGCCCTATAGCATGTCCTACCTTTTAGATTTGTCTCTTTGCTTACTTGAGACATTGTCTTTTTAAAGAGACAAAGCCAGTTTAGCTTGTAGAATGTCTGCTTGTTTTCTTCTGGTGTCATTTAACTTGTTTTTCTATCACTGTGCTTCCTAAATACTGGAAGTAATATGAATGACTTGCTTGATTTTAGCTCTTCAACAAAACTACTTATCAGGTGGTATGAATTTCCTATTGCTTCTCATCAAGAGGCGGATGAAGTTGTGTTGTGCTTTCTCAGTATTAGTGACAGTAAAGTTCATACTTAAAGTGGTACTCTCTTGATCTCATCATTATAAGTGTTTTCTTCTTGAGATAAGCAGGTACTCCGTGAGGTAATATTTTGGTGCTGTGTGAATATCCAGTTCCTTAGAATCAGTTGTTTCATTAGGACTTTCACAGTTGTGATTTTCTAATTCTGTCATTCCTTCTACATTTAGTAGCTGGCATTCTGTGAAGAAGAGCTGTCTCTCATCATTCGGGGCTGTTTGGTTATCCTGAAATACACTTCCTTTTGAAACGATGGATTGAGTATTTTTTTATTTCAAGTTGGTAAGGCATTAGTCATGGAAGAAGGTGGTCTTCAGGAACTCATAGCCTGATTGGTAGACAGAATAACACACATCAGCATTAGAGAATGAGACAAGGTGCTATGTGCTATGTATCAAGTAATTTGTATAGATCATAAGTTAAGAGGAAAAAGAGATCAATGGAACTAAAGAGGTTTTGTGTAGGAGACTGATTTCAGCTTACCTTAAAGAATGGGTAGGTTTTGAATAGGCAGACAAAAAGAAAAATAGTACTCTAGATAGTGTGGATGGTGAGGATGAAAGCACAGGGAGAGAGGATGAGCTGTAGAAACTCTGCAGATGTAACAAGGAAGCCATCTGTCTGGAGAAGCTGAGAATATGGATGTGGAAATAAGGTTGGAGAGGTAAGTGGGCCAGAAGCAGAATATGGGACAACCTTAAATGCCAATTCAGGGAGATTAACTTTGTTTTTTTTTTTTTGAGACAGAGTCTTGCTATGTCGCCATGCTGGAGTGCAGCAGTGCAATCTTGGCTCACTGCAATCTCTGCCTCCTGGGTTAAACTGATTCTCCTGCCTCAGCCTCCCAAGTAGCTGGGACTACAGGCACACGCCACCACACCCAGTTAATTTTTGTATTTTTTAAGTGGAGATGGGGTTTCACCATGTTGGCCAGGATGATCTCTATCTCTTGACCTCATGATCTGTCCTCCTCAGCCTCCCAAAACTTTTTTATTTTTGATTTATTTTATTTTATTTATTTTTTTGAGACAGAGTTTTGCTCTGTTGCCCAGGCTGGAGTGCAGTGACGCAATCTAGGCTCACTGCAACCTCTGCCTCCTAGGCTCAAGCAATTCTTATGCCTCAGCCTCCTGAGTAGCTGGGACTACAGGCGTGTACCACCATGCTCGGCTAATTTTTATATTTTTAGTAGAGATGAGATTCGCCATGTTGGCCAGGCTGGTCTCAAACTCCTGGCCTCAAGTGATCCACCTGCTTCGACCTCCCAAAGTGCTGGGATTACAGGTGTGAGCCACTGCACCTGGCCTGGCTTATTGTTTTATTTTCAGAGACAGGGTCTCACTCTGTTGCCCAGGCTAGAGTACAGTGGCGCAATTGTAGCTCACTGTAACCTCAAACTCCTGGGCTTAAGCAGTCTTCCCACTTCAGCCTCCCAAGTAGCTAGGACTATAGGTGCATGCCACCACACCTGGCTAACTTTTTAATTTTTTGTAGTGACAGGGCCCCAGCCTCCCAGAGCATTGGGATTGTAGGCATGAACCATCATGCCCAGCCAAGGGAAATACACTTTTTTTTCTTTTTTTCCTCTTCGCGGTTCACTTTTATCCTTTAATCAATGTGTGCTTTGAGCATTTGTGAATTAGCTTCTTACGTGATGGCAAAATCTGGCTTCATAAAATGTTAGAAGCAGGAAGACCAAGGAGACCACCTTTGGAGACCTTGGAGGTAGGGAATATGGCTAGCATTCAGATAAATGTCTTAGTGTCACCTTCTCATCCTGTTTCCCCTGCAGCCCGTGTGACCCCAACTCTGCCGAAGCAGGACCGTCCTGTGCGTGAGGGGACCCGGGTAGCCTCTATTGAGACAGGTTTGGCTGCAGCAGCTGCAAAGCTGGCCCAGCAGGTAGGTGCTGATACCCCAGGTAATGACCCTGCAACTGAAAGCAGTTTGACTTAGAGCCTCAACATTTAGACCTGCAGGCTGATAGAATCCCACCTTTGTCTCAGTGGGCATTGAGTAACCATTGATCTTTATCCTTGGCAGTATCCCAGCCCCAATCCCCTCTTAAATCCCTCTTATCCCAACTCAATGACAAGCCACTTCCACAGGTTACACAGTTGACATGATTTAGGATGAAAGAAAATATTAGGCCAGAGAAAACCCTTGCAGATATCACTTACCTTTCTTGGTGTGTAAAAACCTCTCAGATAAGGACCAGATCCATCCTTTGCTCTTAGATGAAGCCCTGTGGGGGTGACTCAGCTGAGTACACTCAAGTTGTCAGCCACCCACCAATATTGGAATTTGGTTGATTAGAATTTTTTCTTGTCCTCTTTATGAAATAATCTCTTAATCTTTAACCACTGATTTTTTTTTTTGTCTTAAAGAGTGTTCTTCACTAGAATCAAGTTCACCTCCTAGCATTACAGTTAAAAGTTTTTTAATCTGTGTAATGTGCTTAGGAGCCTTTGGAGGTGAATTTCCTGATTCTCTTGTTATCAATATCCCATTATCTCCTAATGCTATATCCTATAGCTTAGAGCACTATTAAGCATCTGCTTTATGTTAGGTGCACTTGTGTACAATGTGTAATGTAATCTGCCCAGTAGCCCAGTTCAACAGGTGATATTTTCATCATTTTACAGGTGAAGAAAATGAGGCTCTCGTTCAGTGACTAGTCCAGGATAATACAGCCAGTAAATAGAGGAGACAAGATTCAAACTCATATCCTCTAACTTCAAACTTCATGTTCCTTTCTGTTTAAATAAATGTTTATGTAGTTCAGTCATTATATCCTATTTAATATTTAATAGAATGGTGTTTTTCATATGATGTCCTATAGAGCAGTAGAGTTGCTTAGAAATGTCTCAGGCTATTGTATTGAACCAACAGAGTCCAAGCAGGCCTGGCAATCTTCTTTGACCAGAACTTCTCTCTCTTACGTATATCCCAATACAATGTAAGCTATAATTTGAAAAAGGGGGTTCTACTGTTTTATATAAACATAAATTAAGTAAAGGTGAGAAAATTATTCTTACTGCCTTTTAAGTAGCTTAATTCTGTTTGGGATGATGAGAGATTACCTCAAACAAGAGGTTTTGAGGCTGGGTGCAGTGACTGACGCCTGCAATCCCAGCACTTTGGGGGGCCGAGGCGGGCAGATCACGAGGTCAGGAGATCGAGACCATCGTGGCCAACATGGTGAACTCTGTCACTACTAAAATACAAAAAAAAAAAAAATCAGCCGAGTGTGGTGGCACATGCCTGTGCTCAGCTACTCAGGAGGCTGAGACAGGGAATCCCTTGAACCCAGGCAGCAGAGGTTGCAGTGAGCCAAGATTGTGCCACTGCACTCCAGTTTGGCAACAGAGCAAAACTTCATCTGCAAAAAAAAAAAAAGGTTTTGAAATTGGGGAGAGGTTTTGCAAGCTGGGCTTCTGGTAGGGGGCAGGGAGGCATTCTAGGAGAAAGGAATTCCTTGGTATAGCCCACAAAGCCCTCTTGATTTGGTCTCTGGTCATCTCCCTGACCTCCTGCCAGCCCCTAATGCACACCCTTTATACAACCGTACTGTATTGCAATACTCATAGTCCCCTCAGTGAGTGTATCAAATTGTCTCACGCTTTTGTTCCTTTGCACAAGATATTCGTTTTACCCATTGAGAATCATACCTTCTCAGATGCCTTACCTAACAGCCCTTCGCACTACTTAACCACTACTTTATTTCACAGGCCTTTTTCTATATGCTACTATAGCATTTTCTTGTGGTACTTAGGATCATAACTGTACCTTTTGGTGTTTCTTATTAAATTATGAATACTTCAAGAGTGGGAATATATTTAACTTGGTATCTCCACTAGGGTCAGAACATGTATTTAGTCAGTATTGGGGTGAGTGAATGAATGAATGAAACAGATCTTTCTGGATTGGAGACTTCATGAAGTTAGGGAATTAGTTAAAATAAGTAATGGTTATAAGAATGGATTCTGGAGTCAGCCTGCTTGGATTTAAATTATATAATAGTTTTAACCCCTTCGGCAAGTTAATTTCTCTTTGTCTCATTTCCTCATAGACTTCATTTTAGGATTAAATGAGGTGATGTTTATACAAACTCTTTTAGAACAGCAGTTGGTACAGAGTAAGTACTATAGGCCTGTTAGCTTTTCATCATCATCATTATCGGTTGGCTAAGTGTAAACAGCCAGACTGTGGAAGATTATGAATGTCAGACCAGGGAGTTTGAACTTGGGCAGGGATCTGCTAACAGCTTTTTGAGCAAGAGGATTGGCAAGGTGAAAGTGGTTCTGTCATAAGATGGTGTAGTTGTCTGTGGGGGTATCTGGATAAATTATATATGAAAGAGATTGGTAGCAAAGCTAGCAACATTTAGGCTAGTGATCTAGATATGAAGAGGTAATTTCTGGATTTAAGTGAGAGAAAAAGGGGCAGAAATGCAGTTTGTGGTATGGATAGAATAGCAGTATGGCTGAGGGAAGAGATTCTAAAGCCAAATGGGTTGGATGTGAATCCCAGTTTGGCCACTTACTGGTCCTGTAACCTTGGGGAAATTACTTAGCCTCTCTGTGCCACAGTTTCTTCATCCTTCAAATGGGGTTATAATTCTTACTTCTTCAGTTCTTACTAGTATTAAGTGAGTAATTACAGAAGAGTGGTTGGCATGTATTACTAATATTGTTATTTTTGCCCCCTAGAAATACCTGTGGTAGCCACAGCCTGTCAGATCTTCAGAAGGTAGGAGTAGGCTTGTGTTGCCAAAAGAAGGCAAAGAAATGTAATCACTGAGTTGGTTTGTGTGGCTGTGTAGCATTTCAGAAGGTGAAGTTATTTACATGCTCTCTGCACCACCTTTCCAGGTTCTCAGGGCTCCAGACGCCCACTATACAGGTACCCACTGTGCAGTGGATAGTAGATCTATAGGGCAGTGGATGGTTGAAATACAAGGTATTGAGAGAAGTGACACAACTCCTTATTTGTCATTCTCATCCCAAAGTGAGGTTTTTAGACCCAGTGACCTGGAGGATTGTCAAGCCCTCTGTTTAAAAAACCAGCAAGAGGAAGAGAAGCCAGTACAAGAGATGAAGATAGAATAATTATTAACCACTTACTGAATATCTGGATATTTTTATGTCATCACTTAATCTTTTCAAAAACACTAAAAAGCAGATATTATTTTACCTGTTGTATAGATGAGGCAGCTAAGATTCAGAAAGGTTAGTCACTTTGACCATAGTCATCCAATTTAGAGATCATAAGCCTGGATTTGAACTCAGCTTTATCTCATTTCAAAGCTAATATTCTTTCTATGCTCAAATTTTCCATTTTGAGAAGTTGGCAAGGTGTCTCTTCAGATAGACCTGGTTAAATACTGGATCAAACTACTTTTCTGCTGTAAGGCTTTGGGCTCAAGTTACTTAATATCCCTGTACCTCCATTTTCTCATATGTAAAATTAGGATTTTTTTTTCTTCTTAGGGCTGTTACGAGGATTAAATGAGATAAAGTATATAGAGTGCCTCAGCCGCTGGTGTAAATTTAGTCGTCATTATTAGACATGTCCAAGGTCTGCCTCATAAGTGGCAACACTAGAACCAAAATCCTAGTCTCAAATTCATTTACAGCTCTCTTGCTACTGTACTAATAAGTGACAGTGGCAACTTAAGTATGGATGGTAGCAAAGAGATGATCTCAAGTTTTCGAAGGCCTGTTACGTGTTGTGTTTACATCCAGACTAGACTTGGTGCAGGTAGGGAGAGGGTGGCAGGTTGCACTACCATATTGGCCACTGTCTAGTTAGTTCCTTTTCTGGGAACTTTTCTTCTTTTCTTCTCTCCTGAATTTCTCCTCCTACTTGGCTTGTGTTTCAGGAGCTACAGAAGGCCCAAAAGAAGAAATATATCAAGAAGAAGCCTTTGCTGAAGGAGGTAGAACAGGCTCGCCCTCAAGACTCCAATGTTAGTCTGACAGTACCAGCCCTCACTGTGGCTGCCACACCACAGCTTGTCACCTCCTCCTCACCCCTGCCTCCTCCTGAGCCTAAACAAGAGGCCCTGTCAGGAAGTCTTGCTGACCATGAGTACACCGCTCGTCCCAATGCCTTTGGTATGGCCCAGGCAAACCGCAGCACCACACCTATGGCCCCCGGTGTCTTCTTGACCCAGCGGCGCCCTTCAGTTGGCTCCCAGAGCAATCAGGCAGGACAAGGTACAACAGCCATATGGTTGTAGAACCAAAAGATCTTAGAGCCACCTACCCCAAATCCTAAATGCTCTAGTAGATGACAATACTAGGGGAAGGACACTGAAGGCCAGCCTCAGGTGCTTGGATTTGATCTTATGGGCCACGGAGAGATACTGATTTGAAGTAGAGATAAGATCAGGTTTTAGTTTAGAAACAAGCTTCTGGTGGCCAGAAGGAGGTAGAGGGTGGACTAGAGATAGGAGCTCTAGGGAGGAGGCACAAGTTCAGGCAGGCAGGAAGAGTAACTGGGGCTCTGCCAGAGGGAATGGAGAGGGAGGAGATGAACTGATCAAATATGGAGGCAGTCAGATAGGACATAGGAGGGGATTTAATGTGGGGAGATAGAGACAAGAGAGAGTTAGGGGACTCAAGCCTTCCTTTTCCCTCACTTTGATCCTCAAAGCCTAGTCCCTAGAGTACGCTGCTCAAGGGCACTGAGGTTGGTGTGTTGTTGAAGGCTGGTGAAGATGAGAGTTTCTAATGAAGCAAGGCCCTAGGGATGGTAACTTCAGGAACACTGAGCTCTAATCACTAACCAGGCACTTGCCCAGTCCTTGTGGGTAGGATAAGAGGGTGTGGAAGCACATTCACCTCCTTGCAGAATATTGGAAGGAAAATGATTGAGACCAGAGGAATCAATGGAGAACCAGACAAATTGTAATCAGGGGGTCTGTTGCTGCTACAGGAGGTCATAGGAAGAAGAGTCAAAGCATATGGTGTTGGATGGAAGTAGTTAAGGAGGGCAGCAGTTGGTGCCAGATTTGGTGTTAAAGCCCTTGCCATAGCCCTTGCTTACTTTCTCTTCCCCCACAGGAAAGCGTCCCAAAAAGGGCCTGGCCACAGCAAAGCAGAGACTCGGACGTATCCTGAAAATCCACAGAAATGGCAAACTACTTCTGTGAGCCCTCCTGTGTCCTACCCCTCACCCCTTCACCCCCATTGCCTTCTCCATTGTCAACTCTCGGGGCACTCCTGGATCCTGTCTGCCCCGGACAAGGTGCTGAGGTGTATTGTCCTGCTTTTTTGGAACTTACCAAAGGCATGGACCCCTCCACCGTCTCCTCCTAGCTCCCTTCCCCACTTTCACTAGAGCATCCTGCCTGCCTTCTCCATACCTCTGAGTGGCAGGTAAATGGGAGAGGTTTCCAGCTGACTAGAATCCTGTTTTCTACTTGTCCAGGCCACTCCCCTTTCACCTGCCTTGTCTGTCCTTTACTGTTGATGCCCCCTAGAGGTGGAAGGCAGGATGAGGAGACGCGTGAAGAAGCCTGAGCCATGAAGTGGGAGGCCCAGTGCTTGACACTTTCTGCAACTCTGGCCCTATATCCAGAAGCCTGCCCACCTCCACCCATTCTGCTTGCCGTTTCCCCAGTCCAGTGGATACGCCCCACCTCCACACTTAATCACGGAAGAAGGCTGTGGTCTCTGCCTCCTCTTGCCAAATACTTTATGGAAATAAAGAGGAAGGCCCAGAGCCTTCTTCCTGCCCCACTGTGGGCCATTTCCAGAAGTGGCCTAGAAATGCTGACTTCACTTATCCTTGGGAAGAAAGGTGATTCCTCCCTCTTGTCAAGGTAGGGAGAGGTCAGATGCCCAAGCCTTCGACCATGGCTTTGTAGCCTATTGGAGGAAGCTACTTTTAGCTGCCTACACGAAGCCACTTGTTTTAGGGTGAGCTCCAGGGATTTGCCTGGATTTTGAAATCATGTAGAACATTATCCATGTGGCTGTGGCTGTGGCTGGGCTGGGCCCTGGCAGGTGGAAAACCATCTCCCAGAAACCTGAAAGCACCTGCTACTGAGGCAGATAACCCTGGCCCAACAGCCTGCTTGCTCCACCTATACCACAGAGCACAGCCTGGACATTATGGAGGGTGTGGCGGGACGGCCCACACCTGGGTCCTCCATTGGGAACTTCCATGCTTCTTTCTCCACCTGAGGTCTTGGTCTGAAGAAGACCTCAGGACTCACATCTTCACTCCTGGGCCTTTGCACTTCCAGACGACAGGTCATCTCTCAAGCAGAGTGTAGAGGGGCCATTCACAAGCCCAAGTGGAGGAGAAGAGACACCCATCTGTGAAGAAGCAGACCATCCATCCGATCCTCCCCTCCCCTGTCTTTCCTTCGTGGATTGTCTCCATTGTCCAGACAGTGCCCCCACCTCCCACCTGCCTTGCCTCACTGGCAATCTGGGCTCAATGGAGAACATCCCCCCACCTCCATTTGGCACTGCCCAAGTGGAGCGTACCCTTGCCCTCTCCATCTGTACCACCCACTCCAACCTCACCCCAGCTTGCCCAGTGCTTCTGGGGAATTTAACAGCTACCATGCAGGCCACAGAGAATTTGTGAGGCTTCCTTCATCATCTTTGTATTTCCAGTTTGTCTTTCTTTTCTCCATAGCCCTGCCTCTACTTTCCTTCCTCGGAATCAGGGGTTCCTTTAGCCCATTTGCTTTCTCTACACTGGGGACCCCAGGGGCCAAGCAGTTCTCCATCTAGGCACACCAAAGGCAAAAAGCCTGGCTACCTCCCCCCTAGCACGTAAGTCCCTACTCCCCTCCCCTCCGTTTCTACCCAGCTTTGCTTATTTTGGGGATTTCAAGGCAGCAGAGGGTAGTGAGGGGAGGGCAGGAGAAGCCTCTGTCCCTCTGTAGGCAACTGCCTGACTGTGCGGTGACTGCTGTAACCAAGATCAGGTCCCCAGCCCTTTTGTCCATTAACACCCCCTCTTGATCTTTCAAAGGCAGCTAATTGCTAGCAAATCCCCCTGATTCCAACCTTTTCCCTCTGTTTCTTTGTTAGATTCCAGTTTTCTGTGGAGCTGAAACCCAGCCTCCATCTGACTGGGTTTCATTTAGCTTAGTTGGCTTCTTGGAGCCTCCTGTTTGTTATTTTGTGTTTCCAACGAAAAGCAAGTTTACCCAGAGTTATGCTTTTCCAAAGAGGCTGATGTCTTTTTGTTTTGTTTTGTTTTGTTTGTTTTTTAATGTTTCAGGTTCTAAGTGAAGTGAGTTGGGGAGGGGTTGGGAGTGTTAGTAATCCAAGTTTAGAACACCTCGAGATAGTCACCCCTGATCTCCAATCCCCAGCTGGGGGCTGGATAGAGGGAAGGGAGAGAGGATTTCTATTCACCTTTAATATATTTTTACAAAAAAAGCAAACAATTTAAAAACAAGCCCACCGCTTCTGTACATGTCTAAATATATTTTTAGAAGTGGGTAGGATTGTGAATTTCTGATGCAGGGCCTTTTTATAAATAGGTTAGAGTAACATCATTCAGACTTATTTGTTGTTTTGCCCCTGTCTTTTTCTTATGTTGTGTTACTAATGTAATTTATATTTTTTTTAGATCCTCCCTTTCCTATAGAGATAAAAGTGATTTATCTTGGCAATTGCTTTGCTTGGCATTCTTTTTTTTGTGGTGGGGGTGGTGGTATGGTACGGGGTCCAGGAGTGCCGCCTTCTCCTTGTATTCCTTTGTCTCTCAGCAAGTTGTCAGTGGCCATTTCTCTGGTGCTCAGCCTTGGGCTTGAAGTGGGAAGGGTATTCCCACCCTCGGGAGGGACACACTTCACAAATCTGAAGTAGATCATCAGAAGCAGAGTAAACAGAAAAGAAAGGGTGTGATAATTCAAAGAGGTCTGACAAGTTCAGTGGGAGGGCTTTCCACAGACTGCTTTTGCAAGTGCTCTTTCTGTGTGTATGGGATTTTTTTTTTCCTCTTTCTCTCTCTGACATCTCTTCCATTCACTTGTACAATCTGGACTTGATTACTGTGCTCAGGGCCAGTACGAGGGTTAGAATATAATTATCAGAGCTTGTTTTCACAATTATCGCACTTGTTTTCTTGTGCCAGGCACTGCTCTTAATGCTTTATTGATTGATTTCATCCTCACCAACATCCTCGTCCTACCAATGAAGAAACAAAGTAACTTCCTGTATCATACATGAAAATTCTGGGACCAACTTGGTTCCAGAATGTATATTCTTATCACTCTGTTCCACCCCTTCTCACTGATAACCACTACCATTTATTAAGTGCATTTTGGGTGCCAGGCATGGGCTAGAGATTTTATTTAGGATATCTCATTTAACTCTCACTGAAAACCCATGAAGTAATTTGCCCTGTTTTATGGTTAAGGAGACTGAAGTTTGCCAGGTCTTCTGCAGCAGAATCTGCCTGATTCCAAAACTCATGTTCCTTCCCTTCACCATATTAGAAAATCTTTTGAGGCTCAAGCACCCAACAGATCTTTATTAAGCCCCTGTTGTGTGCAAGGTGCAGAGTTGAGAGTTATCTACTAAGGAGAGCTCCCAGGGTGATCTTGGGAGCCTCAGTTTCAAATTCACCACCACCCTGATTCTGTGTGTGAGCCAGGGCAGGCTGCTTACTGTCTGTGGGTCACCTATTAAAGTATTTTGAACCCAATCAAGATGACTTCCTCTGGAGATTCTGCTTCTGTGGGTCTGGAGTGAGGCTATCTGGTTTTGGCACCTACTGGTTAAATGACCTCCTCCAGTTCTCACAGTCTGTCTCAGTAGTAGGTGGGGTTTTGATAGTGTTCATGTCTGCAGCATGGAAAACTTTATTTCCTGGTAGAAAGGAAATAGGAAAGAAGGATTTTAGAGCCTTTGCAGGAATGATGGGCTGGGTTATTTTTGTCACCAATTCCTACCCCATCTTCCTCAGTCAAGGGACAAAGCACTGTTTTGTGCTTTGTTTTTACCAGCCTCAGAGGATAAGCTAGAATCTTGGTCACCTTACTCTCAGTCTAGGCAGGAGGTGCCAGCAGTTCAGAGGCTCCTGTCTCCAAATTGGGAGGGAAACAAAGTACCCAACTTCAGTCTTTCTCCTTTCCAGTATGGAGTGGAAAAGCGCACAGGACTTGGGGCTAAGAGCCTTCCTTCTCAATGACTAACCAAGTAATTTGGGAGAAACTGCTTGTCTGGGTCTCAGTTTCTACATTTGCAAGATGGAATTATCTTAGCTATGAAGCCCTTTAGAAGGTTGGTTGTCCCTAAACTTTCTGGGTGCTGTTAATTCCCAGACTGAATCCTCTAGCCCTAACTTGTCCTGAGTACAGCTCCCCATTTTTGCTATCTCATGTTTCCCTTGCCTCAACTACGCAGGCTCCTTCATCAAGACTCCGTACACACCAACTTAACTGAAATGGCACTTGCCCTCCACTCAGTTGAATGGAGGAGAGGAGCATCATATTGGTACAGCACACTGATAGAGATGAGCAAGGAATCCATCCTAGAGAAGCAAGAAGATTGGGGAAGCCTTCCAACTGGGTGATGCCTGAGCTGAAAGATGAAAGGCAATTAGTTGGTGTGGCTAAGAACAATGGGAGAGTAGTCCGAGATGAAGCAATAGCATGAATAAAAACAGGTTGGGGTGCATGTGTATAGATAAAGGCCAACAATATCATATGTCAGCACAATCCCCAAGAGGAAATATGTAGTTTGAGAAGGCATATGATCATAATTGGTTAGTTTTTAGGCATAATACTTTAAAATTCTAGATTATGGAGGGTATGTAAATTTGATGTCAAAAGACCTTACTTTATCCCAAGAATGGCAAATAACCTTTAAAGGGTTTTAAGCAGAAAATTACATGATCCAACTTTTAAAAAGGATCAATTTGGAGGTGAGTGAAGAGGGGGAGAGACTGAAGCCAGGGAGGCTAGTGAGGAAGCTGCTGAAGGAGGAATGGGGAGGGCACCATCTCATCTAATGTCCCATCGAATGCCACTTTCCTAAGGAAGCCTTCACCCAACTGTCCAGTTAACTTTGACCTTTTCCTGGACTCCTACATCCCATAAAAGGCAGAAATCTCAGGCCATTTCCAGGAGGCAGACCATGAGGTCAGCCACTCAACCCAAGAAACAAGGTGGACTGCTGTATCCCCTTCAGCTTTTTAACTCTCAAAATAGTTAACCTTCTCACGCCCTCTCCTTTTCCATGGGACCCCGTCGTAAGGCCAGCACTCACCTATGACTGTGACGAGAGAGTTACAGTACTCATTTTATGTTTTTCTTGTCAGGAGTTCAGTAGCCTCCCTCACACTATTCTGTCATGTACAACCTTTTCAGGAGTATCTCCCCCAAGTTCTATTTTCATCATCCCCTCCTGCTTAAGAACACTTGATGATTTCCAACTGCTTGTTACACCCTCTGGCTCTGAAGGCTTTCCAGAACCTGGCCCAACCTAGATAAAATGGGCTGCGGTGGAAAGAGGATGTGCCTGGGAGGTGAGAAGACCAGTGATTCCATTCCAGCTCTGCTTCCTGTATAATCTTAAACTGGTTGCTTCATATTTCCTTGCCTCAGTTTTGTCATCTATGAAATGAAAATGTGATCCCTACTGCATGGGATTCTTGGGAGGAATTATATTAGTGCCTTTACTTTTTATTATTTATTTATTGCTGAGATGGAGTCTTGCTCTGTCACACAGGCTAGAGTGCAGGGGCGCAATCTTGGCTCACTGCAACCTCTGCCTCCCGGCTTCAAGTGATTCTGCCTCAGCCTCCCAAGTAACTGGGATTAAAGGTGCTTGCCACCAAGCGCAGCTAATTTTTGTGTTTTTAGTAGAGATGGGGTTTCCCATCTTGGCCAGGCTGGTCTCGAAATCCTGACCTTGTCATCCACTGGCCTCGGCCTCCCAAAATGCTGGGATTACAGGCGTGAGCCACTGCGCCTGGCCTACCTAGTGCCTTTAAAGAAAATTCTTAGTTCTGTCTAGCTTTGAACTAAAAAAAAAATATATATATATATATACACACACACACGTATTTATATTCATAATATATATAATTTATGTATTATTTCAATGTTTGCAGTCAGGTGATCAGCAAATGTAGTTGAATTTTTCCCAGTCAAAATTTGCCCAACAAGGCCTAGAATCTCAAAGAAGTACAGAGAAAGTAAACCTTTGAGGAATTGGGGGCAGTATTCCAAACTGAGGCAAGAAACTGTCAAAAGACCTTACTTTATTCCGACTCAAGAAATCCCAACTCAAGAAATTGAGTTGGCTTCATGAGAGAGAGAGGTGGTGGTTGAGAGACATAGGGAGATGGCTGAGTCAATAGGGGTGGTGGGCCTTAAACTGTAGTGGAGATAACAACCAAATCTATGACACAAAATTGTTGGAAGGTGCCAGAGTATCATCCATGCCAGTTCAACATCAATTGTTCAGTTCTACCGTCGTTTATCGAAGCCTTTTAGACCCTCTGCATGCCATTGGAGAGCTTCATCTTCAAGGAGCATGTAATTTAGTATGCAGACATGGAAACCCACATGCATCATTGTAGGATAAATACTATATTACAAATAAGTTTGAGGTGCTATGGGAGCATGAAGGAGACCCAACCCTGTTTGAGTGGCAGGAAATGCTTCTGGTAAGAAGTAATGCCTGGATTAAGTTTGAAGAGCGTTCACCAGGCAAAGAGGGCAGAAGATGAGTTGGAATAAAGCATTCCAAGCAAAAGGAACAGCATGAGCAAACATAGAAAGTCATAAAGTAACCTGGTGTGTGAGTGGAGCTACAAGCCCTGAGTTGAGCTGAAGTACAGGCTGCAGTAAGGTGGCAAGTGTCAGGGATGAAGCTGAAGAGGATGGCAGGGACTGAATCACGGATGCTCCAATGTTTTGGAAGGTTCTCTCTGGTGATCCTTGGGGTGAGGAGAGACTGCAGTGGGCTAACGTGGAGGCCAGTGTGAAGTTGATTGAAAGATTCCAGTTAAGATATGATGAGGTTGGCCGGGTACGGTGGCTCATGCCTGTAATCCCAGCACTTTGGGAGGCCGAGGTGGGCAGATTGCCTGAGCTCAGGAGTTTGAGACCAGCCTGGGCAACACGGTGAAATCCCCATCTCTACTAAAATACAAAAAATTAGCTGGGCGTGGTGGTGTGCACCTGTAGTCCCAGCTACCCTGGAGGCTGAGGCAGTAGAATCGCTTGAACCCGGGAGGTGGAGGTTGCAGTGAGCCGAAATTGCCCCACTGCACTCCAGCCTGGGCAACAGAGTGAGACTCTGTCTCAAAAAGAAAAAATACTAATAAAAAGATGTAACGAGGTCTAAACCAAGTCTGTGGCTATGAAGATACCAGCGATGTTGACCCACATTCCTTATTTTTTTCCCTAACATTTGTGATGAACATTTTCAAACATTCAGAAAGTCAAAGTAATTGTACTGTAAACACCCATATATCCACCACCCAGATTCTACAATTAGTATTTTACTACACTTGGCTTTATCACATATGCCTACCCATGTATCAGCTCTTTATGCATTTCAAAATTATGGACATGTGTACACATTCCTTTAAACATTTCAGCATGCATGTCATTTACTAGAGTTCACTATTTGAATCTTTTTTAAGGTAAAATACGAAATAAAGGCACACATCTTAAGAGTATGATTTCACATGTTTTGACAAGTGTACAGACCTGTGTAACCCACATCCCTATCAAGATACAGAACATTACCATAATCCCAGAAAGTTCCCACATGCCCTTTCTTGGTCAGTCACAGCCTTTCCTCCTTCCAGAGTTGGCCTTGAGTTTGAAAGGGTAGGATTTGGAATGTGTGAAAATAGACATTCCAGGTGGAGGCAACTTAGGACTGTCTGAATCAACGGACTGTCAGGCCCTCAGGAACTAACTGTCTTCAGGGGAGGAGGAGACAGGCACTGACAAGTCACAATTCAGTGTAATAAATGCCAGGGTCAGGGCTATAACCAAGGGAAGGGTGGAAAGTCAGAGAAAACACCATAAAAGTGCCACAGGGGTTTGGTGTGTGTGTGTGTGTCTGAGAGAGAAAAATGATAAGGTAAGTGACTCAGACTCTTGGGACTGGAGGAGCTCAAAGGAAAAGAGAGAAGAGCATTTACCAGCCATGAAAAGTTTCCTGGAGGTAACGTGTTGAAGGATGTTAACTGTTAAGTGTGGTACACATAAAGATGTTTCAGTTGCAGATAACAGAAAATGCAAGTCAAGCATAGGACATTGCCTCATGTAACTGATAAGTCTAGAGGTATGTGAGTTTTAGGCACAGTTTGATCAGAGCTGTGGTCCTGATACCAGTGCCGCCCTATTTTGTGTGTGTTAGGTTTGTCTTCAGGATACTTCTTCATGGTCACAAGATGGCTGCCTGCCACAGATAAGAATATGGTCACTTTCCACAATCATTTTTCAAAGGGCCTGAGTTCTGTTCCAGTTGAACTATCCCTGACTCAATCCCTGTGGCCCCGGAATGCTGTCTACTGACTGATGTAGGCCTGGATTATATGGTGCAGTCATTGTGAAAAAAAGACCCTCTGGAGTTGGGAGTGAGGTCATTTCACATAAGCCACATGACTTCCACATAATACTTCTACTTGTGCTTATTTGCCATCTCTCTCTCTCTGGTGAAATGCCTGTTTAAGTTTTTGATGTTTTTAATTGGGTCATTTTTTACAATTGAGTTTTGAGAGCTTTTTATTTATTTAGGATACAGATTCTCTGTTCGATAAGTGATCTGCATATATTTTCTCCCAGTGTGTAGCTTCTCTTTTCATTATCTTATCAGTGTCTTTCATGGAGCAAAAGTTCTAAATTTTGATAAATTCTAATTTATTGATTTTATTTATTTTATGGATTTCCCTGTTTAAGAATTCTTTGCCTAACTCTAGGTCATGAAAAATTTATGTTGTTATCTTCTAAAAGTTTAATAATTTTGTGTTTACATTTATGTCTATGATCCATTTTGAGATAATTTTAGTATATTGTAAGAGCTTTAGGTCAAGGTTCTTCGGCTGATCATCTTCTTCCTTTTTTTTTTTTTTTGCCTGTGAAATGTCCAAGTATACCAACACCATTTGTTGGAAAAAAACTATCCTTTCTCCATTGAATTGCGTTTGCCAAAAATCAGGTGGCCATACTTGTATGGGTCCATTTCTGGAATCCCTATTCTGTTCCATTAATCTTATGTATCAATCCCTCAATCAATACCACACTGCTTTTTTTACTGTACCCATATAGGAATCCTTCTTAACATGTAGAGTGATTCCTCCCACTTTATTCTTCATTTTCAAGATTGTTTGGCTATTCTAGGACCTGTGCCCTTTCATATAAATTTTAATACAAGCTTTTCTGTGCCTACACATACTTTGCTAGTGATTTGAAAGCAGTTGCATTAAATCTGTAGATCAATTTGGGTTGAACTGATATGTTGTTGAAGGTTTAAAATGATTTTTGATTTTATGTACTTTTTAATTGAAGTATAATCTACATATAAAGAAAGGCACAGACTCTAAATGTACAGATTGATGGATTGTCACAAAGTGCATGCATCTGTGTAATCATCACCCAGATCAAGAAATATGAGTAGCAGGGGAATGAGTCTTAACACAAAAGGAATAGGAGAGCTCTTTGACCCACTTGAGATGAGGAGGCTCCCAAAATTATGGCCTCAGGGAAAGAGACTAAAAAAATAGCCTTCCTGCTGGCATAGGGACACAACTAAGTAGCTTGTCTGTCTTGGCCTGGGCTTTGGATGGGGAAATTTTTTCTTAGCAATGTAACTGAGCTGTACATAGGTTTTTGGTTCAAATCTAAACTATTGATGTGGTCCCAGAACCTACAACTTGTGAAATTAACAGATAAATTGGTCTCTCTGGAGCATCTGGCAAAAGCAAATACCAAACCTGTTAGTCCAAACATGACTACAAGCCAGGCTGAACAGGATTTTCATATATATCCCCCCGTTGAACATGAATGAAGTAATCCACAATAAGCAAGAGACAGCAAACACCACAAACAGTAGGATTACGCTTCCATGAACTTCATATAACAGAAGAAGTTAATAGAAATAATAAAGTATGTTAAAATGATTAAGTAAATAAAAGAAGAAATAAAAACGAACCAAACAGTATTGAGAAAAAAAGAATAGGCAGATTTGAAAAAGGAACCAAAGCAGACTTCTAGGAACCAAAAACACAAAAATTGACATTTAAAATTCAATGAATGAGTTAAATACAGATTAGACACTATTGAAGAGATCACTTAACTGAAAGATAGCTCTTACGAAATTACTCAGCAAATAGCATAGAGTTAAAAAGAAGCAAAAGATAAGAGGCTGGGATATGGGGAGGATAGAATTGTTACAGGACAGAAAAATATGTTACAGGAAATGGGTCCTGATCCACACCCCAAGAATGCCTGGATCTCGCACAAGAAGGAATTCAGGGTGAATCCACAGTGCAAAGTGAAAGCAGGTTTATTAAGAAAGTGAAAGAGGCCAGGTGTGGTGGCTCACACCTGTAATCCCAGGACTTTGGGAGGCCGAGGCGGGTGGATCACCTGAGGTCAGGAGTTCGAGACCAGCCTGGCCAACATGGTGAAACCCTGTCTCTACTAAAAATACAGAAAATTAGCCCGGTGCCATGGCGGGCGCCTGTAATTCCAGCTACTCGGGAGGCTGAGGCAGGGGAATTGCTTTAACTTGGGAGGGGGAGGTTGCAGTGAGCTGAGATGGTGCCATTATACTCCAGCCTGGACAATAAGAGTGAAACTCCCGTCTCAAAAAGAAAAAGTAAAGGAATAAAAGAATGGCTATTCCATAGACAGAGCAGCCCCAAGGGCTGCTGGTTGCCCATTTTTATGGTTGTTTCTTGATGATGTGCTAAACAAGGGATGGCTTATTCATGCCTCCCCTGTTTAGACTATATAGGGTAACTTCCTGACTTTGCCATGGCATTTGTAAACTGTCAGGGCGCTGGTGGGAGTGTAGCAGTGAGGACGACCAGAGGTCACTTTTGTTGCCATTTCGGTTTTGGTGGGTTTTGGCCGGCTTCTTTACTACGATCTGTTTTATCAGCAAGGTCTTTATGACCTGTATTTTGTGCTGACCTCCTGTCTCATCCTGTGACTTGTCTGTGAATGCAGCCCAGTAGGTTTCAGCCTCATTTTACCTAGCTCCTGTTTAAGATGGAGTTGCTCTGGTTCACACGCCTCTGACATTTCCCCCCTCCCTTTAATAAGAGAACCCTTAATCCTAAGGGTTGCAGAGGAATGAAGATCCATCTTCTGTAACTTCTTCAGACTGAATAGGGGCAATGATATTCCTGCCTAACTATTAGAGTCTCTTGCATTCAGGGTAGGGAGGAGCTCAGTCAGAAAACATCGGTATGGTAAGGTCCATTCATAATTCTTGAGTTTCAGCAAAAGGTGATGTCCGGAAGATTAATTTGTGTTTAATTTAAGAAAACATTCGGTAAGCTTGTCCTGTATTTTTAAACAAAGAGTATAACAGCAGTGGCCAACAACCATATGAAAAAAAGCTTATCATCACTGATCATTAGAGAAATGCAAATCATTAGAAGCAAGATGGAGTAAAAACAAAAAAAAAAGAAAGAAAAAGAAGAGAAATGCAAATCAAAACCACAAGGAAATACCATCTCACACCAGTTAGAATAGCAATCATTAAAAAGTCAGGAAACAACAGATGCTGGAGGGGATGTGGAGAAATAGGAATGATTTTACACTGTTGGTGGGAGTGTAAATTAGTTCAACCATTGTGGAAGACAGTGTGGTGATTCCTCAAGGATCTAGAACCAGGAATACCATTTGACCCTGCAATCCCATTACTGGGTATATACCCAAAGAATTATAAATCATTCTACTATAAAGGCACATGCACACGTATGTTTATTGTGGCACTGTTCACAATAGCAAAGACTTGGAACCAACCCAAATGCCCAGCAATGATAGACTAAAGAAAATGTGGCACATATACACCATGGAATACTATGCAGCCATAAAAAAGGATGAGTTCATGTCCTTTGCAGGGACATGGATGAAGCTGGAAACCATCATTCTCTCTGGAGCATCTGGCAAAAGCAAATACGGGTTGATGGGTGCAGCAAACCATCATGGTACGTGTATACCTATGTAACAAACCTGCACATTCTGCACGTGTATCTCAGAACTTAAAGTACAATAAAAATAAAAGAAAAAGAAAATTAGGCCACCATATTTGTAACTTTAATAGGAGTTAATTTGATTTGTTATTGCCTAATTTTAATTTAGAAAGGCATATAAAGAATTTTCTTCTCTGTATTTCCATATGATCTTCAGACGCCTGGGTGGTATTTTCCAAGTGTTTGGCTCATTTCATCCTACTGAAGACCATACTGTAGTTTTCCTTGTTTGTAAATTGACCCAAGCATAAAATAATTTTCTTCCTTTCTAAAATAAAAGAGTATAACAGCAATATATTCCACAAGAGTAAAGCAAAATAAGTAAAATTATTCCAAGTAAACTAAATTAGAAGACTTTTCATGAACTGGGAAACTGCTGGAACTAAGCTGATATGGGGTTGTTAGCTGATTGCAATGTGCTCAGAATTAGAATACTGATCCAGATTTTTTTTTTTAGATGGAGTTTTGCTCTTGTTGCCCAGGCTGGAGTGCAATGGTGCGATCTTGGCTCACTGCAACCTCCCCTCCCGGGTTCAAGCGATTCTCCTGCCTCAGCCTCCCTAGTAGCTGGGATTACAGGCACGCACCACCACGCCTGGCTAAGTTTTGTATTTTTAGTAGAGACAGGATTCCTTCATGTTTGCCAAGCTGGTCTCGAACTCCTGATCTCAGGTGATCCGCCTGCCTCACCCTCCCAAAGTGCTGGGATTACAGGTGTGACCCACCATGCCCAGCCCTGATCCAGATTTTTACATTACCCATCCCTCTTGTTCTGAGCAGCAGTCAGAGATCACTGGTTGGTTCACAGGAATAAGCAGGGTTAGCCTAAATTGCAGAAACAAAAACAACTGATGAGACTAGAATCTAATAACAAGTGTACCATAGTTCGTGAAACATAGTATTTCTCTCTCCAGTTTCTGATTTTTACTAAAGACAAATCATGGTAAGACCAACTTGTTTTATTATATTTGGCCTGATTATTTGTATAAAGTGCAGCAAGAATAATTATTTTTCACATAGGCTTTTTCTTTTTTTTTTTCTAACTAGAATAACCAGTTTACACATAGGCTTTTTAATTGGCTTTGATGGAACTCTGTATCGTAAGGAATCTCAGTTAAGACTTTTTTTTTTTTTTTTTTTTTTTTTTTTTTTAGGCCGAGTAACACACTTTCGCTCAGGCTGGAGTGCAGTGGCCCAAAATTTGCTCAATGCAACTTATGCCACCGGGGTTCAAGCGATTCACCGGCCACACCCACCCCAGTAGCTG